>ML269890.1:9564-33823 GCA_005239495.1 Nicotiana undulata
GGGGGTCATTTTTATTTTCTAGTGTAACGCAAATATGGTTTAACGTAATAGGCAGGGCTGGGTCTAAGGTTATCACAAGTAAAGCTTGTGCCTTAGGCTCCCAAATTTGGGGACCCCATTTTTGAGAAATAATAAGTTGATAAGTATTTTCTTTTTAAAAAAATAAAATATTTAGTACTTTGAATATGAAAGTTTAATTTTCTATAATAGTTGCCTCAAAGAAAATAAGTTTTTCAAAATATACATAAAATCTTACCAAAGAACAATAATGTCTCCACAATAATTAAAAAGATTGAGCATACTATCAATTGAAAAGAGAATTATTAGAGGAAATCGATCATAAAAATATACATATTAACATTCTTTTACAAAATTATGCCTCACCCTAAACTTTGGCTTTAGGCCTTGTAATTGAACCACCCTTGGTGACAGGATAAACAAAAAACAAACCAACACAAGTGTTTTTTCTAGTACTCTTCAATATCATATAATTCATAGATTGAGGTAGAAGCGTCTCACACAATTATGCACCAATCATAGTAATCTACTACGATTAAGCATTAATTAAGATAACGTGTAGTATATTTTTTATTATGAGGCATATTATGTGTTTATTAGTTTAATACATGAATTAATGGGGACAAATATTGCAATATGTGAATATCGAAACGCAATGCCAACAAGTTGCCAATTGCTAAGTCATTGCCTGCGGAATTTTGATATTTTCCAAGTCTACAACTTTTAAGTCTCCAACTCCAACTCCATCTCCATCTCCACGTACTTTCTTACCAAGTCTCCACCTCCACGACTATATTAATGTAAACTCAAACTTCCTCTACCTTGCGAAAACCAATTCAATTCTTCATACTCTTTTTTGCTATTCCTCTGCTCTATTGCTTGCTGTTAAGTCGTAAGTTTCTTTGTCCAATTCAGTTACTTTTTCTTTATTAGCAGTTTTTGTTATGGAGTTTGACATGCGATCAATTTTGTTAATAAGTTATGAAGTCGATGAGATCAATGTTTCTTGCCTTCTTGGTTGAATTTAAAATCGGTGTTTCGTTTGATATGGTGATTAAATTAGATTGAAAGGTTTCTTTCTTTTTTCTTTTTCTTTTTCACCAAGAAGATTGACAGCAAAATTCAATTTGACGGGATAAGCCTTTTCTAGATGCAGATGCATACAGTGGAAAACAAGTATTAGATGCTGAATCTTTTCTTGCAAAATTTTGCTGTAACTTATATCACAAAGAACTGCTTCCCCGCACAGACACACACACACACACACACAAAGAAAGAAAAAGAAACATGCCCTTCTTTTCCAAAAAGTTTGAATACATTTCATCTTTAGTCCCCTCGAATTTGGAAATATAGAATCATTAGTTCAAAAATTTACCCCTATTGGATTGTGAATTTGAGGTGTGCAACTATATTTGTCGTATATAGTCTAAGTTGCTGGTTGAATGGCAAGTTCCTTTGGTGTAATGTTTGATGGGTCACTTTTGTGGATCATCGTCCTTTTGATGCCATCTTCACAGAGTATGGGCAATTTGTTGTGCTGTGTACAAGTTGATCAATCCACGGTTGCAATTTCGGAGCAGTTTGGCAAGTATCAAGATGTGCTTCAGCCTGGCTGCCACTGTCTGCCTTGGTTCCTGGGATTCAAGCTAGCTGGTCATCTCTCCCTCAGGGTGCAGCAATTGGATGTGCGCTGCGAAACCAAGACAAAGGTCTATTCTTTTTCCCTTACAAGTGTTGGTTTTTCACAGCCAAATCATCAAACTTGACCACAATTTGGCAATTGCACAAACCTAAGTAGGTGTCAGCTTTTCAATATTTTACGGGTATATGACTTGTACATTTATTGCAAAAATATGCAGGATAATGTATTTGTCAATGTTGTTGCGTCAATTCAGTATCGTGCCCTGGCAGATAAAGCAAATGATGCTTTCTACAGACTAAGTAACACTAAGGGTCAAATTCAGGCCTATGTTTTTGATGGTAGACATCTAAGCTTTCTCTCTTTATCTTTTTATGATTTGTATTTTAAAGTTGAGTTTTATTCTTCTACAAGCATATCTTTCACAAAATAAATTGATATTACTAATTCAAAAAAATCTATGTTCTTCATTTTTCCAGTCATAAGAGCGAGTGTTCCAAAACTCAATCTTGATGATGTCTTTGAGCAAAAAAACGAAATTGCCAAGGCTGTTGAGGATGAACTTGAGAAGGTAATCCAATTCTTTGTGGGTTTTCGTCACTGATATCAGCAATCTGAATTACTTATTTGATCTCATATGAGAACCGTCATGATCCTTTACAGGCTATGTCGGCTTATGGATATGAAATAATTCAGACACTTATAGTTGATATAGAACCAGATGAACGTGTTAAGAGAGCTATGAATGAAATCAATGCTGGTATGTCTAAATCTTTCCCTCTGATTATGCCTAACAATGATGCGGCTGTTTCTCAAATGCTCTGGCTACATAAGCTCAAGGGGAATATAAATATCTCCTGATGGAATTTCCCTTGCACTACCTTATGAATTATTTATGCAGAATAAGTTCTATAGGCAGATGCCACATGGCAATGGTAGGAACTCTGATGACTTTTATGCATACCAAGCTTTTCAAGGACTAGTATCAATTCTCTTTTACCCCTTTAATGGTTTTGGGGTGTAAAGCAAGGAATTGGAGGGTGAGGGTAGTGTTTTTACTTTGCCAAATTGAAGACTAATATTCTTAAACGGTTTGTCTTGCTATTTTTATGTCTTAACGGTCTTCGACTATACAGCTGCTCGGATGAGGGTGGCTGCAAATGACAAGGCAGAGGCTGAGAAGATTTTACAAATTAAAAGGGCTGAAGGAGAAGCAGAGTCAAAGTATCTCTCAGGGTTAGGTATTGCACGACAACGTCAAGCAATTGTGGATGGTCTAAGGGACAGTGTGCTCGGCTTCTCGGTGAATGTGCCTGGAACCTCAGCAAAGGATGTTATGGACATGGTCCTTTTAACTCAGTACTTTGACACCATGAAAGAAATTGGCGCTTCCAACAAATCATCTGCCGTCTTCATTCCTCATGGGCCAGGTGCTGTAAGAGATGTGGCAAGCCAGATTCGCGACGGACTCCTTCAAGCTTCTACTCAGCATTAAATGTTCTCTCACAGAAATGTCAATGAGTTTCACTTGAAGCAGCTATTTTCCTTTTGTCTTTACTTCTCAGGTGTGGATATATGTGGTGAGTTTGACTTTGACATTGAATTTGTGAATCTAGTACTGTCCTATGTACATAAGTTTGTAAATTTTTGACGATTTCCAGACCCTTTTTTGAAGAATTGTGAATTGCTATCTGATTTTTAGCAGCCTTACCTTTACTCCTAGTCTTCTCTAGTGGAGTAATCTTGCTTCATGGTGATCTGAAATCTTTCATATCATAGTATTCAAGATGGTAATACTCTATTATTATACTGTTGGTTAAACTTCATGCAGTACATCGATGGTGTAGATCTCCTGTACTGTTGACTCATTGAACCTATTATCTTTTTCAATTAGATATCGTTGAAATCACATCTATAAATTGTCATTTACTCTCATTGTTCTTTGAGGGTTAGGAAGGAAAACTCTTACGTTTAAAGTTAGCACGCTAAATGAAACCGGCAAACAGGAAAGTTCCTTTATCTTGTGTATTTTTGTCTACCTCTTCAGAGTTTACCGAATAACAACTATAAAGTTCTTCAATGAAGATTTAAGCTGTGTTCGAATAGTTATGTGAATATATGTAGTTAGTTCTAGTCCCTTATGTAATAGGAGTAGGTTATGTGTTATGTATACATATAAATAGGGCTCATTATAATATAGAATATCAATCAATAGATTTTCCTCCCGTGCTTTCTCACACGGTATCAGAGCAACCTTGAAAAATTTATCGCTGTGCATAAATTCCAGCGACTCCAGGAAGAAAAAAAAAGTCAATCGAAAGCCCTTTTTCCGGCAGAAACAGGTATGTCCTCAAGAACCATACTATCCGTCAGTGTTGTGCAAAAACCAACACCACTAGGAAGTAGATCAGAGCTCGGCGACCAATCCACTAAAAAATCTCCGGCAGAAAAGGCTGCACGCGCCCCCACGCACCGCCGGAAGAAATTTTTCGGCAAAGTTCTGACGCCCACGTGCCGGTGCGTGAGGCTGTTTCCGGCCAGATTCCGGGATAGCTTCTTCAGGACAGTGTCTTCTCCTCACAAATCCGAGCCTACCCATCCATTTTGAATTAAATTCCGACCACTTTTATATTTTTTCGGCGTGACCATTAATTTCCCGAAAATTTCTCCTTTTTGCGGTGCAATATTATAATGGCATTCATTGTCTGAAGCTTTTAACTCACAATCCGTTGGATCAAATGCAATGAATTCAATCTAGATGGTTTCTTTACCGGATTATATTGAGTTCCTTCAGTACAAATCACGTAAACAGACATCTTCAGGATTAGCCTCTGTTTGTTCCAACAGATAGTAGCGTGACTTGTGTCTCCCAATTTTCAACCTCTGAGTCTTGGGTCATTGATCCAGGTGCATCTAATTATATTTCTGGTAACAAATCTCTTTTCACTAGTATTTCATATTCTCAATCTCTTCCAACAATCACTGGTCAATGGGTCTCAAACCATGGCAACTGCAATAGGTCAACCAAGTCCACTTCCTTCTTTACCTTTAGACTCATTTATTTATGTTCCCGGTAGTCCTTTTAATCTCATAATCATTAGTCGCTTAGCCAAATTATTTAAATCTGTTGTTTTAATTCTTGATGACCTTGTTTTTATACAGGAACGCAGTACTGGGCGGATCATTGGTACCGGACGTGAATTAGATGGACTTTATTACCTTATCCTTGAAAAATCACATGGACTCACATCTTGTCTTCCTTCAACAACTTGCCTCGTTACGATTCACCAGATTTATTACATAAACGGTTGGGACATCCCAGTTTGTCAAAACTTCAGAAAATGGTACATGGCTTATCTCACTTGTCCACTCTAGAGTGTGAGTCATGTCAGCTCGGTAGAATACCCGCTCCCATTTCCCGCAGCGTCTTGATAATCGAGCAGAGTCACCTTTTACTTTAGTTCATTCAGATGTTTGGGGTCCTAGTCGGGTCAGTTCTACCTTGGGATTCCGCTACTTTGTCAGTTTCATTGATGATTATTCCAGGTGCACTTGGATATTTTTTTATGAAAAATCGATCTGAGTTGTTTTCTATTTTCAAGACCTTTCACGCTGAAATTCAAAATCAATGTGGGGTTCCTATCCGCACATTTCGTAGTGATAATGCCCTAGAGTATTTTTCTTCCCCATTTCAGTAGTTTATGAACTCCCACGGGATTATTCATCAAACATCTTGTCCGTACACATCCCAACAAAATGGGGTAGCTGAAAGAAAGTATAGCATCTTATTGAAACTTCTCGTACCCTACTCATGAAATCTCATGTTTCGGGGGATGCAGTTCTTACATCTTGCTATCTTATTAATCGTATGGCATCTTCAGCTATCCAGAATTAAGTTCCATTCTCTGTCCTATTCTCCCACTTACCTTTGTTCTCTCTTTCACCTCGTGTCTTTAGGAGTACGTGTTTTGTTCATAACCTTACTCCAGGAAAAGATAAGTTAGCTCCTCGTGCTCTTAAACGCATATTTCTGGGTTACTCGAAAACACAAAAGGGTTATTGATGTTATTCTTATGACCTACAACGATTTTTTATGTTTGCTGATGTTACCTTATTTGAAACCCAATCATACTTCACAGGTCCAGGTAATCACTTAGATATTTCTGAGGTGCTACCAGTTCTGTCTTTTGGAGAGTCAGTCACTATCTCCCATTCATCTTCCTCCCTAGCTCCAGTTTCACCACCACCACCTACAGCTCCACTTGCAGCTCGACCACCTATAGCTCATGTGTCACCGCCTAGTCCAGTTCCACCAAGTATAGCTCCAGTGCCACCACCTAGTCCATTTCAACCTTCTACAGCTCCACTACTCCTGAATTATCATCGTCGTCCACGCCCAGCATCAGGACCAGCTGATTCACGTCCTGAACCTGACCCTGCTAATACTGCGAACTTGTGCCCTCTTAGTCAACCGATTGCACTACGAAAAGGTATATGATCCACACTTAATCCCAACCCCCATTATGTCGGTTTAAGTGAGCATCGTATGTCATCATCCCATTGTGCATTTGTATCTTCTTTGTCCTATGTTTCCATCCCTAAGTCTATGGGTGAAGCACTGTCTCATCCCGGGTGGCGACAGGTTATGATTGACGAGATCTCTGCTTTACATACGAGTGGTGCTTGGAAGCTTGTTCCTCTTCCTTCGGGTAAATCAACTGTTGGTTGTCGTTGGGTGTATGCAGTCAAAGTTGGTCTAGATGGACAGGTTGATCGACTTAAGGCTCGTCTTGTTGCCAAAGGGTATACTCAGATATTTGGACTCGATTACAGTGATACTTTATCTCCCGTGGCTAAAATAGCATCAGTCCGCCTTTTTCAATCCATGGTTGTTGTTCGCCATTGGCCTCTTCATCAGATGGACATTAAGAATGTTTTTCTTCATGGTGACCTTGAGGATGAGGTTTATATGGAGCTACCACCTAGTTTGTTTCTCAGGGGGAGTATAGTGTCCTTGTATGTCGGTTGCGCCGGTCCCTCTATGGTCTAAAGCAATCTCCTCGAGCCTAGTTTGGTAAGTTCAGCATAGTTATTCAGGAGTTTGGCATGACTCGTAGTGAAGCTAACCACTCTGTGTTTTATCGGTATTCTGCTTCAAATCTCTATATTTATCTGGTCGTTTATGTTAACGATATTTTTATTACCGGCAATGATCGGGATGGTATTAGTAAGTTGAAGCAACATCTCTTTCAGCACTTCCAGACTAAGTATCTGGGCAGATTAAAGTATTTTCTGGGTATTGAGGTTGCTCAGTCTAGCTTAGGTATTGTGATATCACAAAGGAAGTATGTCTTAGATATTATTGCGGAGACAGGAATGACAGTTTGTAGACATGTTAACACTCTGATCAATCTGAATTCTAAACTTCTGCCAGGATAGGGGGAGCCTCTTAGCGGTCCTGCAAGATATAGTTGGTTAGTTGGTAAATTACATTACCTCACAGTGACTAGACCTGACATTTCCTTTACTATGAGTGTTGTGAGTCAGTTTATGGATTCTCTCTGTGATAGTCATTGGGATGCAGTTGTACGCATTCTTCGGTATATAAAATCAGCTCCAGGCAAAGGTTTATTGTTTGAGGATCGAGGCCTGGAGTAGATCGTTAGATACTCAGATGTTGATTTGGCAGGATCACCTTTTGATAGACGTTCTACATCTGGATATTGTGTTTTAGTAGGAGGAAATTTGGTGTCTTGGAAGAGAAAGAAACATAATGTGGTTGCTCTGTCTAGTGCAGAAGCAGAATATCGAGTAATGGCTATGGAGACATGTGAGCTAATTTGGATCAAACAGTTGCTCAAGGAGTTGAAATTCGGTGAGATTAGTCAGATGGGACTTGTGTGTGATAATCAAGATGCTCTTCATATTGTGTCAAATCTCCATGAGAGAACTAAACACATTGAGATTGACTGTCACTTTGTTAGAGAACAGATACTCCCGGGAGATATTGCTACAAAGTTTGTGAAGTCGAATGTTCAGCTTGCAGATATTTTCACCAAGTCCCTCATGGATCCTCGTATTAACTACATATATAACAAGTGATCTCGTCCAAACCCACACCACAATTACGTAGTTAGGCAGTCGATGCAATAATAAACCCAACGAAAGTCGGGATCGAATTCACAGGGAGTTAGAATAGGGATTAGGTATATATTCAGCGTGAATGTATGTTTTGGCCTAAAATACACTTCCACAATGTTGATTTTTGTTCTACTTCTACTTTGTTCTATTGTTTGCAAGTATAAAACTAAGAGACAATATATTTTGATTTTGAGATGTTTTTCAAATGATAAAAGGATCTAGGGTCGTGACTTCCACCTAGGTGGTTACCTGATGGGTTGTAAACTCTAGGGCAAGTTTGATTGGTCGGGATTGTAATATAGCAATCACACCCGAGTGCTCACTCTACACCTCTCGGTAATTTGAGTGATTTTGCCCAATTTGGCTTTCTCAAGTCCAAATGGGTATTGCACAATACAAGTGATAATCTCTCAAGTCGGGTCTTATTATCTCTAGATTCAACCCTTTTATTTGCTGCTATTAATTTCTTGATTTCACCCCAATTTCTTGTTAGCCAAGTTTTTCTAGACTTAGTCTCTCTTTCTCAAGTAGAGACTAAGTCAAATAGGCATGAATCAATATTTGCAACCATTAATTTTTGAGTTCAAACAAGAACTAGGCTAAATATCACTAACCCAATCACAAACAAGCCCTAATTCAAACACCCATTAAATATCCACACTAGGGTTGGGTCACAACCGTAGCTAGAAATTTAGCTACTCATGAAAAATGCAGAAATTAAAGAAGAAATAAAGATAGAATCCATAATAATTGATTATGGGGTAAAAATATAATGTTTGGAGACAAATCTAGTACAAAATTACTTAAAGCAGTAAAGAAAAACGGCTCAGGTGCTCTTACAAAACAAGACTTAATCTAAAAATGAAAAAAAGTCCTATTTATACTAAGCTAAAAATATTTGACAAAAATGCCCCTGAGGAGGTTGTGTGTCCGCATGTGCGGTCCGCACTCTGAGCTTGACTAGTCAACTGGGTCTTCTGCGGTCGCACAAAATTGGGATGCGGCCGCACTTCATCAAGTTGTGCGGACCACACATTTCTGAGTGCGGCCACACACTGGCTTCTGCGGCCGCACAATATTCATGTGGTCCGCACATCATCACTTCAAGGCATTTTGAATCTCTTCCTCTGCGATCCACATATTATTGAGTGCAGACGCACTTTTGCTCTTGCGGCGGCACAATAATGGTGCGGTCCGCATACCTTCAATTGCTCAAAATCCCAACTCATTGAATCTCTCTTCTACGTCCGCACCAAATTTATGAGGTCCGCATACTCTGAAGCCTCTTTGACTGGGATCCTTCATTGTTTGCGGCCGCACACACTATTGTGCAATCCGCACTCTAAGCATTGTTGCCATTTTTTTGTCATTGTCCAACTTTGACTCCTTTTTGAGTTGATTTTCATTTATTTGGCTTATTTCTCAATATTCTTGCAAGAAAGCTCATTTCATTAGTTCTCGTGGATACCTTTAGGCATTTTCAAGCTAAAACACAAGTAAAAGAGAGAAAATAAGCGGTCAAAATCCCTACTTATCAACTCCCCCAAACTTAAGCTTTTGCTTGTCCTCAAGAAATTAAGGCAATTCCCACCTCCATTAGAAAACAAAAAGAATATTTCAGCTGAATGAAGTTGAGTCAAAACACCAATCAATTAGGACCAACAATTACCCACACGCTCATAAATCATTAACAAGCCTATGGTTTGAAACTTTAAGCACAAATGGCTCTAATGTGACACTTGAGCATCAAGGATTGACTTTATTCATCAAGGAAACTCGCACTTTCATGCAAGTCACTGTGGATCCCAAAGTCCTCCTCCTATACTTTCCGGAAGCTCATCTCACTCACGAATGAAGAATTCCAAGTAATGACCTGAGGAAGACTCGCTCATCACTCTCAAACGAATGTCCCAAGCCCGGCTCTACATACCATATGCTTGCCCCTCATGTAGATCACCAATAATGTAAGCTTGCTCGGCTTGAAATCACGTAGTGCGTTTTCGGCATGTAATGAAGGATTTTGGATTAACGAGGGTAATATCGGATTGGAATCAGTTCATCTCTCCTTTTAGCACTTCATATTCTCTTGTCAGCTCATACTTTCCCGACTCTTTGAGTCATTTTATTTTCCCTTAGGGGGATTAGAGAGACTTGACATCACTCTTTCTTTGTTATGCTATTCACGATCGCCTTATTTGCTTTCTCTATGCTTCTCACTTCTTTTTCTTTTTTTGCATATTTTCAAGCCTTTCAAATTATTCACTTTCCTTTTGTATATTTCTTTATTCTTCCTTTATTTTTCTTTGCATTTTCCTCTTTTTCATTTCTTTTGTATTTTTGTGCCTTGAGACCATCTTTAAACTCCTCGTCTCTCCCCCAAACTTATGTTCTTTCCATTTGAATCACATGAGTGCTAAAGAAAAGTCGGGTGCCAAGAGAGGGTCACTATAAAACGGTTAAAGGCTTGCAATATGGTTATTGAAAATCAAGGCTTTAGTATCAAAGAGGTTTACTAAGGATTATATCATTTGTGGGCCATGCAAGGTTTCAAAACGGGCCAAGGAGGGCCTACAATCACTTCTCGAGCCAAGCTAACTTAGAATTTCGCCTAGAAACACATTCGGGGCAAGTTCTAGACCATTCGCACAAGTACTTGGACTTGTAACGAAATACCTCACCTCTCACACAACCGAATTGTTAAAGAGACAAAAGTATAGGGCCCACAACAACCGCATTCAAGATTGAAAATCTCTATGGTTCAACTAAACCATCTGATGATTGCCTAAGTCAACAAAAGATTCACAAGGTCACTAACTAGAGTTATTTCTTTACAGAAACTTGTTTTTAACCATAAGCGCATAGTTAAGTGTGTTGGTACCAAGTAAAACGTGCTCGACTCTTATTTATGCATTACACTACTTGTTTTTACCTAAACATAAAAAATTGACTCAATCCCTTACGACAGTTATCACGCCATCCATCGTTAGGAAGAGCCACCCGGTTCACACAAGACTCACATCTGGAATGAACTGTGGCATTAAGAAAACCAAAGGCTTATTGTTCGTTAAAACATAAGAAGAAGTTAACAAATAAAAAAGAAGCTAATAAAGTAATTAAGAAGCTATAATATTAGGAAATAAAAATGAAGAAGCTATGAAATAAACTACTAAGGATAAAACAAATGAATATATACAAGAGGATGATTATATACATAATGAGGGGTAGAGTAAAGATAAAAGAAAAAGGGAAAAAAGAGTATTTAAGTTATTACAGGCCCAAAATATGATCAAATATCATAGACAGTCATCCAAATCATCAAAATATAGATAGACCACCCCCAAATGAAAAATAAGCATTGTCCCCAATGCTTAACAAAAATAAGAATAGGGAAGGGTAGAGAGTTAAGATAACTCCCTAAGTGGTCTCAGTCTGCATGGCATCTCCAGCACCCTCAGTCTGCATAGCATCTCTAGCACCCTCAGTCCCTCAAGTTGTATGTCATCATCACCTGGCTGAAGGACAACCGGTTTGCTGAGCATCTGGATCATCTCCTCAGCGGTATGGGCAGTAGCATCCGGCTCCTCATACTGGCCAGTTGTTGCCTCATATGCCTCTGGTGCTTCCTATGTTGCTGAGGTTGCTGTCTCCATAAGTAGGTCCAATGGTAGATCTCCGGCAGATGCAATCTTAGCAACCTCCTGGATCGATTTCTCCACTGACTTCTTCGACGCTTGAGACTTCCGCATCTTATTTGTTTGCTTCCCCAACTCCTCAATGGACTCCTCATGTGACCCCAGAGTATCCATAATGATCTTCTGGTTGTCCAGAATCTTCTTCAAAGTTTCCTTCACTGATGGAGGTACCTGTGGGGCTGTTGGGGCAAAGGACTGTGCTACAACAACACTGGATATGTCAAACAACTTTGAAGTAGCTTCCTGCATCCAGTTGTTGAGACTCGCCAATGTCTGGAGACTCGCAACGCAGTCTGTGCATAAGTGGTAGAAGATGGTAGTGACAAAAGAGATGATGTCTTGGATGAAGAAGGTGGTGGCATGGCTGCTGTAAAAGGCATGGCAGCTGTGGAAGGATCAGCAGATGGATCAGCAACTACTACCCTTGGCTCCTCAGACTGGCCAGTGGAAGTAGTTGCCTTACCCTTGAACTTCGGGTTGTCAGCATCCTAAAGGTGGTACTATGAGAAAGGCTTCTTGGACTTTATTTTTGTATCATATGGCCTCGGCTCCACCTTTTGATCATTGAAGTATTCAGTGAGGAAGTGGGGGTAGGGATATGATCTCTCCTCCTTCTGGACAACTAAGGTAATGTTGGTGGACATGATGGCCCCCACATTTATCGGATACCCAACCATAATCGAAACCACCGGGACTGCTCGGGGAAGGGGCAGGTTGTTCTCATTCAAACACGGGTCAATGCGACTGTATACAAATGTCTGCCACCCTTTGGCCTCAAATTTAGGGTGGCCCGGATTATGGGGACCCCTGTTGTGAGCCACAGAGGTAGTGGTCCTCGAGCTACCATAATGTCTACTAACCACGGCCAAGCGACCTCTCCCAAAGCCAGCTTTTCCAAATATTTGACTGCCTCCACTTCTTCAAATCCTACATATGAGTTTAATGCACAAGAGTCGAACCGTATTTTCAGATTCCGCACCTTTGTCACCTTCATACCCTTCTTTATGTGAGCCCTATTAGCATAAAATTCTTTGACCAAGTGCTCATTTGCCTCGAGGACATTGTGGGTGAACCATTTCCATCCCTTTCTCTCGCGGAACTGTCTGAGGACATTTAGATTGTGAATGTCCAAGTCCTTCATCAAGAACTGTCACTCAAGTGCGAGCGATCTCTGGACCACGGTTCTCTTAACCTGTTGAAGGAAGTCAGGATGAAAAATCTGTCCTCCCACATCTCTCTTATCTTTGACCTCTCAAGGCCACCCACTCGAGTGTCACCTTCTCTCCCGTCATCTGGTATATCATCATCATCATCATTATCTACATTAATTAAGGCGGGAGGAGGAGGTGAAGAGGAGGGCTCGGAACCCTTGCTTCCCGTATTAGAGCCAGTGGAGGAGCTATCCGTAGGCTCGTTGCGCAGTTGATAGCGCCCTGTGGATTTTGGTAGATTGGATTAGGGTTCATGCTGGACCTCCATAGATTGGCCCTCGGAGGCTTCCCCAAACGGGGCATATTCACTGGTGTTAGAGGATTCAGGAGGTCTGTTGGTAGTTTGCTTTCTTGATTATGATTTTCTGAACAGCAAGTGGTAGGTTACTCTTGCCTCGGCCTCAGCCTCAGGAGGGCTCACCCTTCCCTCGTGGTGCATCACCTCTGCCACGGGATCTAACCATTATTTGCAACACATAGCAATAGGAATCAGTTAGAATGGAAGCTCGTAGAGTACACTGATGCATGTTGAAAAGTTGCAGTAAAACAAACTCAGAAGAGGTTGTGCGGACCGCACAAAAGTTAGTGCAGCTGCAGATAGTCGAGTGCGGACCGCACGATTTCACAGTGCGGTCGTACAACCACAAGTGCGGACTGCACAAAAGTGAGTGCGGTCGCACAACCCCCAAGTTTGGACTATGGGTTCTCTGATCATTCAGCAGTGCGGACCGCATAATTTTACTGCGGCCGCACAACCACAAGTGCGGACCGCACAAAAGTGAGTGCAGCCGCACAATCTCAGGTTCAGACTACTGGGTTTCAGAATATTCAGCAGTGCGGACTGCACAATTTTGCTGCTGACCACACAACTCCTTGGTGGACCGCATAATTATGGGTGCGGTCCGCACAAATAAAACATGAATTTTACCCTAACCCTTACTTGCGCGGACCGCACAAAAATGTGTGCGGCCACACAATCTAAATATTACGGGCACTAACTTTCACTTCATCTAATGTTTTCACAGATAAGCCAAGATTTGAGCAATTAAACATCATTAGCTATTTACCCAGGCCTCAATTAACATTTTAGGCACTACCCACATGCTTCTAAGCAACAAAAATGACTATCTATTGATATTTTTAGGCATGAAATTAACCCTAGGCAAAAAAACAAAATTAAGAAAAAAAATATTTAAAAAACCTAAAGATGTAATGAACATACCAGTAATGAGGGATGCAAGTGTGAATCTACACGGATGAAATGCTTGCATTTTGAGAACTAATGGGTTGTTCAAGAATTCTTGTTTAGGCAGTTCATAACTCCTTTCTTTTTTCATTTAGCTTTTATATGCATTGTGCTTGCTTAGGGTTTCAGAACTCAAAGAGGGAAAAGTGTGAATAGTGCATGGAGGTTCTATTTATACCCTAACAAAGTCGGTTCATGTCTTACCTGAGTGCGGCCGCACAATTTTGAGTGCGGTCCGCACTCTTTACCTGTTTCTTTGAAGAATTGTTGCGGTCCGTACAAAAGTGAGTGCGGCCGCATAATTTGTGCAGATCGAAAATTTTATGTGCGGCCGCAATTTGTTAACAAAATTTGATAGGTCAAACTTCAGAGATCATGCATTTTTGGCCTTCCAGTTATGCGGCCACACACAGAATTGCGCTGCCACAGAGTGATTGTGCGGTCCGCACCTTTGTGACACTTAGCCAATTTGTCTATCACAGTCCTTGCAATGCACACCCATTCTTGCATACACTTCAAAACTAGTTAGCACAAAACAAAGCCTACCTAATCTAAAGAAGAAAATCAAGAAAAAGAAAGACACATGGGTTGCCTCCCAAGAAGCTCCTGCTTTAACGTCGCGACACGATGCAGTTTACCAATCATTTTAAATGAAGAAATGCCACAACGTGTCCATCATCAACCTTGCCAAGATAATGTTTCACTCGGTGCCCATTGACTCGAAACACCTCATTGTTCTTATTTTTCAGATCTAGAGCACCAAAGAGTGTCACGTGCACAACTTCAAATGGGCCACTCCACTTAGATTTCAACTTTCCCGAAAACATCCGCAATCGAGAATTGAACAATAGCACAAAATCACCTTCTTTAAATTCTTTGTTCCGGATATACTTGCCATGGAGGTATTTCATCTTGTCCTTATACATGGACGAACTTGAATATGCATGGAACCGGAACTCATCAAGCTCATTCAATTGCTCCACCCTTAAGTTGGTGGTGACATCCCACTCAAGATTAAGCTTCTTCAATTCCCACATAGCCTTCTGCTCAAGTTTCACCGGAAGGTGACAAGCTTTATCGAACACTAACCGATACAGAGACTTACCAATTGGTGTTTTGTAAGCTGTCCTATAAGCCCAAAGAGCATCATCAAGTTTCTTCTACCAATCCGTCTAGTTGGCATTCATAGTATTTGAAAAAATACTCTTGATCTCCCAGTTGGAGACTTCAACATGTCCACTTGCTTGAGGATGATAGGGTCCTGACACTTTATGAGTGACAACATACTTGGAGAGTAAAGTATCAAAAGCTTTGTTGCAAAAGTGTGATTCCCCGTCACTAATAATGGCCCTTGGAGTACCAAACCTTGTGAATATGTTCTTCTTCAAGAATGCTACCACTCCGAGCTTCATTGTTGGGCAAAGCCATGACTTCAACCCATTTTGACACGTAATCCACATCTATCAATATATAGGTGTTCCCACATGAGCTCACGAGAGGACCCATAAAATCAATGCCCCACGCAGCAAAAATTTCAATCTCCAAGATGGTGGTGTTGGGCATCTCATTTTTCTTGGAAATCCCATTGGCCCTTTGACATTCATCACAATGCTTGACGATGTCGATAACGTCCTTGTAAAGAGTAGGTCAATAGAATCCACAGCTTAGCACCTTTGTAGTTGTTCTCGCTCCACCATGGTGACCACCATATGGCGAAGAGTGGCAAGCCTCAAGAATTCCCAATTGTTCTTCTTTTGGTACACATCTTCGGATCACACCATCAGTACAAATTCTAAAGAGATAGGGCTCATCCCAATAGTAATCCAAGCAGTCCCGTTTGAGCTTCTTCCTTTGGTTTGAAGAGAACTCATTCGGTACAATGCTACTCACAAGATAATTGGCCACATCAGCAAACCATGGCATCCCGCTCATAGAAATGGATAGGAGTTGCTCATAGAGATATAAATCATTGATCTCAAGGCCATCATGTGGCCTCCCCTCCTCCTCCAATCGGGACAAGTGGTCCGCCACTTGGTTTTCACTCCCCTTGAAGTCTTGAATCTCAAGATCAAACCCTTGTAAAAGAAGTACCCACAGCATCAATCTTGCCTTAGAATCTTTCTTGCTCATCGAATATTGAAGCGCCGCATGGTCGGTGTAAACAATCACCTCTGTACCCATCAAGTACGAGCAGAACTTCTCCATAGCAAAGATAATGGCAAGGAATTCTTTCTCGCTCACTGTATAGTTGAATTAGGCCTCGTTCATGGTCTCAATAGCATAGTAGACCGGATGGAAGATATTGTTAATACGTTTCCCCAGTACCGCTACATTGCTCTCATCACACATGAGCTCAAAAGGTAAGCTCCAATTTGAGGCGGTGATAATAGGGGTAGTAGTCAACTTATACTTGAGTAATTCAAATTCCTTCATACAATCTTCATTGAAATGGAACTTGGCATCCTTCTCCAAAAGTTTGCACAAGGGGTTTATTACCTTAGAAAAGTCCTTGATGAATCGGCGGTACAACCCCGCATGACCTAGAAAGCTCCTCACTCCCTTCACGGAAGTAGGGGGAGTGAGTTTGGATATCACTTCAATTTTGGCTTTATCAACCTCAATACTATTCTTTGCAATCTTGTGACCGAGGATAATGCTTTCCTCGACCATGAAGTGACACTTCTCCCATTTCAAAACGAAGTTAGTTTCCTCACATTATGCCAATACTTTGTCCAAGTTGTCCAAGCATTCTTCAAAAGAATTCCCCACCACAGAAAAATCATCCATGAAAACCTCAAGAAAGTCCTCCACCGTATCGGTAAAGATTGCCATCATACACCGTGGGAAAGTCGTCACTACATTGCATATCCCAAATGGCATCCGCGAGAATGCGAAAGTGCCATAGGGACAAGTGAAAGTTGTCTTGTCTTGGTCTTCATGAGCAATAAGAATCTGATTATATCCGGAGTATCCATCAAGGATGCAATAAAAAACACGTCCGGCAAACCTATCCAACATTTGATCAAGAAATGGAAGAGGAAAATGGTCTTTCCGAGTAACTTTGTTGAGCTTCCTATAATCCATGCACACTCTCCACCTGGTGAAAGTTCTTGTGGGAATCAATTCACTTTTATCATTTGTTATCACAGTTATGCCCCCCCCCCCTTTTTTTGGGTCACATTGCACCGACGAGGCCCATAAACTATCGGAAATGGGGTAAACAACCGCGACATCCAACCATTTGATGATCTCTTTCTTCACTATCTCTTGCATAGCCTCATTCAATCTTCTTTGATGTTCCACGGAGGGTTTGGCATCCTCCTCCAGAATAATATTGTGCATGCAAAAGGTGGGGATTATACCCCGAATATCCGACAATTTCCAACTTATTGCTTTTTTCCTCCTTTGGAGAACCGCCAAGGTAGAATCTACATGCACATTAGTTAAGCACGAGGAACGAATAACAGGTAAAGTGGGAAAAGGGCCAAGAAACTCATACCTGATGTGTGAAGGCAAAGGCTTTAATTCCAGGGTGGGAGGCTCCTCGATTGAGGGCTTGCTGGAGGATCCTTCCTATTCTCAAGATCCAAGGATAATTTTTTGGGCACATAAGTATATGACCACATTCCTTGCAATGCATTGACACATTCCACAAAGCCTTCCTTATCATCCTCATCATGGTTTAAGAACACAGCTTCCAAGGTGTCCTCAACATTCGTCATAGCACTTGTGTCATCAACTATTACTTCGGTCACTAGATCCATGAACGAACACACTTTGTTGCTATTTGGCTGCCTCATTGATTTGTATACATGGAACACCACTTTTTCATCGCCCACCCGGAAGGTGAGCTCGGGGGCTTCCACATCAACTACGCCCTTCCTAGTATCAAGGAAAGGTCTCCCCAGGATAATAGGTACCTCGTAGTCAACCTCACAATCAAGGATCACAAAGTCCGCTGGAAGGATGAACTTGTCGACCCGGACTAACACATCATCAATTATCCTCAATGGACTTTTCATGGTCTGATCCTTCATTTGTAGACTCATCGATGTGGGTCTTAGTTTCCCAAGCCCCAAATTTTGAACACAGAGTTGTCCATCAAGTTAATGCTTTCCCCCAAATCACATAAAGATTTGGCAAAACCGGCACTTCCAATAGTGCATGGGATTGTGAAGGCACCAGGATCTTTTAACTTTGGAGACATAGAGTGCACAATAACACTCACTTGATGTGTCATTTTGATTGTTTCATAGTTCATTGATCTCTTCTTTGTTACCAAATCCTTCATGAACTTGTCATATCCTGTCATTTAATCTAAGGCTTCAACCAATGGCGCATTTATGGATAAACTCTTCATCATATCAATAAATTTCTTGAATTAGTTTTCATTGTTTTGCTTTGCGAGTCTTTGAGGGTATGGAGGAGGAGGCCTTGGAAAAGGTGTCTTGGCCTTTTGCACTACCGGATCCGGTATGTCTATCACATGCTCTCTAGACGGTTTCACTTCCTCCTGTGTCTCCTCCACGCTTTCATCAATGTCAATCCCCACCTCTTCATTAGCTTGAACATCATTTCTTGGCATGTCATCTTCTTGAACCAACATATCATCATCCACATTTCTTCTTTGGTTTGAGGTACTTGCAACTCCACCTCTCCCGCTTCTTGTAGTTATGGTCATTGCATGCCCCGTATTGTTCCCACCCTTCGCATTCGCCACTGTATCACTAGGTAGTGCCCCTTAGGGAGAGTATTTAAAGCTTGAGAAATTTGTCCAAGTTGCACCTCCAAATTTCGGATGGATGTGTTGTGGGAGGCTAATTGGGCATCGGAGTCGGCATTTTGCTCCATCATTTTCTTGAACATATTTTCAATCCATCCCATTTCACTATTGGAAGAACTAGAACCTTGTGACGGATATGGAGGCAGGTTGTTTGGTTGTTGATACATCGGGGGCCTTAGCCTGGCCCCCGTTTCCCTTGATTGTTATTGTTCCAACTCCCTTGATTGTTGTTGCCTACCTAATTGATTTGATTGTTGCTACCCTAATTGCTTTGATTGTTTCCACCCTAATTACCTTGATTATTGCCTCCCCAGTTGCCTTGATTATTGCCTCCCCGGTTGCCTTGGTTATCTTGATTACCCAGTTGCTTTGATTATTGTTATTTCCCCAATTGTCTTGGTTGTTGTTTTTGCCACCACTCCAATTTCCTTGGTGTCCTTGGTTGTTCCAATTCCTTTGGCTTCCTTGTGATCTCCGTTATTGTTGATTTGGAGCATTGCTTCTTTGACCTTGATAATTGTTGACATATCGAACCTCTTCATCTTGCTCATTATACGAATCACCTTGATCATACCCACTATTATCTTGCTCAAATTGTTCCAAATGGTTTTGTACTTGTTGACCTCTTTGTCATCTCTTTTCCATCATCATACTCACCCCTTCCATAACATTCACTTGTTTCGGCCCTTGAACTTGTTGGAGCTGAGCCTTGGCCAATTGGTTCATGGTGGTTGTCAACTCCGCAATAGCTTACCCATCATGATGTAGCTCCTTTTGTAGGTGAATGACATTTGTGTCACCTTGTGGAACATAGGCCCTGCTTTGCCATGTCGATGATGTATCCGCCATCTCATCCAAAATTTCACAAGTTTCAAAATACGGCGTGTTCATGAAATTACCCCCGGCGAGTTGACTTACCGCACACTGATTTGTTGTGTTGATCCCCTTTTAGAAGGTTTTCTGGATCATGGCCTCAGTCATATCATTGTTCGGGTACTCCTTGACCATAGTACGATATCTTTCCCATATCTCATGCAATGGCTCATTGGGCTCTTGCTTGAACACTAGAATTTCATCCCTTAGTGTAGCCATATGCCCAAGAGAGAAGAATTTGGCAATGAACTTTTCGACCAACTCATCCCAAGTGTGAATGCAATAATTGGGTAATCTTTCTAACCAGTCCAAAGTCTTTCCCCGTAGAGAAAAGGGAAATAGCCTCAAACGCAGTGCATCCTCGAAAACGTTTGTTTGCTTGCTCTCCCAACAAGTATCGACGAACCCCTTGAGATGCTTGTAGGTATTTTGGTGTGGATCCCCGGTAAATAAACCACGTTGCTCAAGTAGTGTAAGCATCACGTTGGTGATTTGGAAGTTGCCCGCCCTAATCCGGGGCGGGATTATAGCACTTGCATAACCCTCGTTCGGCAACACCCGGTGCTTTGCTCTTGGTGGAGGTGGGAGAGGGGCGAGGAAATTATCATGATACGAGCCTCGCCTATTTACTTGAGGTTCGGGAAGAATCTCATCTCCTTGATCATCGTCCACCTCCTCCCCCAATGGAAAATTCCCGAGAGACTCATTGTTAAGAGTCATTTCGTACCTAAAAGCAATTCACAAACAAAATTAGTGACTTGAAAGGAAAGAAAGACAAAACACACAAAAACCTAGATATATAGCTAAATTCGTGTAACTCCTCGGCAATGGCGCCAAAAATTGATCTTGGCCAAACCCATACTACAATTAGGTAGTGAGGCGACGATGCAATAATAAACCCAACGAAGATCTAATCCACAGGGAGTTAGAATAGGGATTTGGTATATATAGCGTGAATGTATGTTTTGGCCCAAATTACACTTACACAATATTAATTGTTGTTCTACTTCTACTTTGTTCTATTATTTGCAAGTATAAAACTAAGAGACAATATTTTTTGATTTTGAGTTATTTTACAAATGATAAAAGGATCTAGGGTCGTGACTTCCACCTAGGTGGTTACCTAATGGGTTGTAAACTCTAGGAAAAGTTTGATTGGTCGGGGTCGTAATATAGCAATCACACCTGGGTACTCACTCTATACCTCTCGGTAGTTTGAGTGATCTTGCCCAATTTGTCTTTCTCACGTCCAAATGGGTATTGCGCAATACAAGTGATGATAGCTCAAGTCAGGTCTTACTATCTCTAGATTCAACCCTTTTATTTGGGGCTATCAATTTCTTGAGTTCATCCCAATTTCTTGTTAGCCAAGTTTTCCTAGACCGAGTCTCTCTTTCTCAATTAGAAACTAAGTCAAATAGGCATGAATCAATTTTTGTAACCATTAATTCTTGAATCCAAGCAAGAACTGGGCTAAATATCACTAACTCAATCACAAACAAGCCCTAATTCAAACACTCATTAAATACCCACACTAGGGTTGGGTCACAACCCTAGCTAGAAATTTAGCTACTCATGAAAAATGCAGAAATTAAAGAAGAAATAAAGATAGAATCCATATTAATTAATTATGGGGTGAAAATCTAAAGTTTGGAGATAAATCTAGTACAACATTACTTAAAGCAGTAAAGAAAAACGGCTCAGGTGCTCTTACAAAACAAGACTTAACCTAAAAATGAAAGAAAGTCCTATTTATATTTAGATGAAAATATCTGACAAAAATGCCCCTGCGGAGGTTGTGCTGCCACATAATTCTCATTGTTGTCCGCACTCTGAGCTTGACTAGTCAACTGGTTCTTCTGCGGTCGCACAAAATTGGTATGCAGCTACACTTCATCAAGTTGTGCGGATCGCACATTTGTGAGTGCGGCCACACACTGACTTTTGCAGCCGCACAATATTCATGCGATCCACACATCATCACTTCAAGGCTTTCTGAACCTCTTCCTATGCGGTCCGCATGTTATTGAGTGTTGCCGCACTTTTGCTCCTGCGGCCGCACAATTATGGTGCGGTCCGCATACCTTCAATTGCTCAAAATCCCAACTCTCTGAATTTTTCTTCTGCGGCCGCACCAAAATTAATTTCGGTTCACATACTCTGAACCCACTTTGACAGGGATCCTTCATTGTTTGAGGCCGCACATAGAGTGCGGTCCGCACTCTAAGCACTTTTGCCCTGTTTTTGTCCTTGTCCAACTTTGACTCCTTTTTGAGTTGATTTTTACTTTTTTTAGCTCATTTCCCAATATTCCTGCAAGAAAGCTCATTTCATCAGTTCTTAGGGATACCTTTAAGCATTTTTGAGTTAAAATACAAGTAAAAGAGAACAAATAAGTGGTCAAAATCCCAACTTATCTATAAGCTCGGTACATATGATTTATATGCACCAGCTTGAGGGGAGTTTTAGAATAGTTATATGAATGTATGTAATTAGTCATAGTCTCTTATGTAATAGGAGTAGGTTATGTGTTATGTATATATATAAATAGGGCTCATTGTAACATAGAATGTCAAGCAATAGATTTTTCTACCGTACTTTCTCAGAAGCTGAAGGATCTTAACGAGTGTCACATGTTAAATTTGTTGCTCTTACTTATCCTTGTCAATTGATCTTCTGTTGTTGTCTCACTGCCCTAGAGTAAAGGGTCATAATTTTGTTTCATCCGTGAAAAAGGGAGATGGTTTACTTCTCAAACAAAAAGGAAATATTCAAAGGGTAGTTTTCGCTCATTTTGGCAATATCAATGGACTGATGATGATGATATTTTTCCCACAATGCAAAATTTCCTTCTAACCTTGTTTTATTAAGTAAAGTGTTGATCAACAGAAATTTTGATTAGATGTTGCATAACATCGAGCAGTTCCATGTATGTACTAATGAGAAAAAGTGATTTTTTAGACACCAATATTCTCTTTTTGTTGATTGAAGATGCTATTTGAATGGTCTTGTTGTCTAGAATCAGAACTAGTATTGTTGTTGAGTCCTAGTTTCTTCATTTTCGTCCTGTTTACTTTTTCGGGGTGTTAGGATTAAGGGCTAATAAAATAAAGTTTAAACGATCATACATCAGACTATAAAAAAGAAATATATCAAAAGAGACACAAACATTTAATTTGGTTCAATCAATTGACCTACATATACATGCGGAGATGAGCAAATCATTATATACTAGAGAATACAAATATCAAGAGAACAATCTCGCAAAGAAGTACACACATGTGAAATGCTAACATTTTCCCAAAATTCTCTCCATGAACAAGACTCTCAAACGCCTTGTGGATATATTGTGTATGTTAGTGAATGAGAAGGAAGGATACTTAATTTATAGAAGTCCAAGAAAAAAACTAGCCAAATATAGAAGAATTTGTTAAAATACTAAGCTCAACGCAATAATATAAAATAAGAAAATAGATAAGAGATATAGAGAGAAAGAGAGGAGATTCTTATTTCTTCAAGTGTTTTCCAAGTGTGTACAATATCGCTTCATCCTTTATTTATAGTATTACATAGAGGTATACAAAAGAATGTCTTAAACATGACATTAAACATTTGAGATCATGGAGGAAGATCATGGAGGAGGTTATGGAGTTGTGGGAGTTACAATCATAATGGTAAGAAGTAGTGGGAGTAACTTCTTTAGGAGTTATAGACATCCACCATACAATATTATATTTCATAACACTCTCCCTTGGATGTCTATAGATAATGTGCCTCGTTAAAACCTTACTGAGAAAAAACCTTGTAGCAAAAAATCTTAGTGAAGGAAAAAGAGTACACATATCTTGTAATACGCATTACTTGTTGCCTCATTAAAACCTTACAATGAAAACTCAGTGGGATAAAACCTTAGCCAAGGGAAAAAGAGTACATCACGTATTTCTCTCCCCCCTAATGAAAACATAACTTTTGTTTCATGAAAGCAATGCATTTCATTCTTGTAGTTCAACTTCTCAAACATTGAGGTTGCTCATGCTTCATTGAATAGAACCACCAAATTATCAAGCGAACAAATATGTTGAACATCTATTTCTCCGTTCGGTAAAGATTGTGTCTGATAAAGAACTTTGATGAAATATATGATTTATGATGTCTCCTTCAATAATCACTCTTTCAATTGAGATAAACAAATATCATCGCATTCACTATTATTGGAATCTTCTCTTCAAGGAAAAGTCACACATATGTAGTGTTGTCAGGACCCGTTTTCGGGTTGTGATGGCGCCTGTCGTGGAACCAGGCTAGCCAACCGTTACAACAATACTCAATTCATTTACTAGAGAAATTTACTCATCATTGGCTCAATTCATAGAAATACGGACATTTTAAATCATTTAAAACAGTCTAACAAAAGAAATAAGCTCCAACAATCAACCTAGGATCTAGAGTCACGCAGTCATGAGCTACTAACATCAATACAACTGAGAATAATAATACTGAAGTTTTAAGTTTCCAATTTCTAACATAGAAGGGAAGAATAGGGAAAAGAGCGACGGGACAGCGAACGCCAGCTGCTACCTCGTCGGCTCTGAAAGAATAGCTGCTATCACCGCTCCACGTCAAATCTCGGTGCACCTGGATCTGCACACACAGTGT
>ML269892.1:0-21052 GCA_005239495.1 Nicotiana undulata
TATCATCTACCACTGAAAACTTGATCTCTTATGTAACACTGCCGCTAGGGCTCACGTCTCATCAGGGACATATGGAGTAATTAGCACCTAGGAGCGATATTGTACTTCCATAACCGTATTTCATAGTATCCCAATATGATTTACCTTACGTGGGTATTTAATCATGTACATTTCATGAAAGTGTTACTCAATCGAAGGCCCAAACGTCATCATTCATCTATCATAATTACACTCTCATTCTACTACCAGGGTAGCATTTCATGTCTTCTAAATGCTACTATCTTAGACTCCTTTGAGTTCATTCAGGCTATACTGAGTTTTCTATAACATAGAGAAACCATTATTTCTCTTGTTTTCATGGGCTTAATCCTGGGGTACTTATACATTTCTTGTCACCTCCTCACTCGCCCTTTCTTATACCTTCTCCTGTCATAAAAACTTATCGCTTTACTATACTTTAGCTTGCGACAGATGCATATCTATTTATACTACTCGCAACCTCCCTTCAACTTGCTTGCACCAGAGATTTCCTTATGTTATTATAGAACATCAAGCGAGACATCTTATATTCTATCTCTTTCATGACCTCTCTTCCACATAGGTATACTTCACATCCACAGCTTGAACTTTTATTATAACACTTGCACCTCTTTACATGATTTGGTGGAAGATTCATACTGACTTCTTATGAGGCTGGTACACTTATAACTGGCTTTATCGTAGAGCCGTTATAAAATATGGCTATTGTATTGTCTCTCGTTTACCTTTGATAGTAAGAGTAATCCTGCAATGTTCTCAATTACTATGTCCATAATTTTCTGGGTTCAATAATCAAACTCCTGATTTACTTAGTTGATGTAACTCTTTAGTTTCCTTTTTCCTCTGATCAACCTTTATGTAGGCTTAAGCTATCTTCCGATCTGCGGCTCATGGTGTTAGTTATTACTTTTAGCCTTTCATGGGTTCTATGGAATATCCATGATACAATCCTTCGTCTATGACCCGGGCTCAATTCTTCCTTCTAACTTATATTGGAACCTTCTAAGGCTGTATGATTGTCAAAATATATGCTGCATGGATAATACTTCAAACTCTTAAGTGCGTTCATAACGTAACTAACTCTGGATCACTGATCGAATAATTCCTCTCGTTCCTTCTCAACTTTCTTAAAACGTAAGCTATTACTTTTCCTTGTATTTCTCCCTCTTTGTTGCGTGCATACTTAGCTTATCTTAGAGCCCACTCATATTAGAATTCCATACAACTCATATGATCTTGAATATCACTTTTTACTTCCCGTTAATTAACCACGGTAGGTGCCACCTTCTTATGGAGTGCATACAATGTTGTTGTGAGACTGTTGTTACATGACCATTTTTGCTTTAGGTCACTTTGCTTAGGTTGAAGCCTTCTTTCTTACTTCCTCAGCTAGTCTTTCATTTTATACTTAGGGAGGACCCTCTGACTCTTGTAAAGTTGTGAGCTTGTTACATTGTATATTCGACAGACCTTTTGATGTCCTTCCTTGCCTATAATTATCCGTAGTTACTTACTTCCATGCCCTTGTGCTTGTAGGATTGCTTCTGAACTGATTTTTTGATTGTCTTCCCAGTGGCACTCTCTTTTATTCACATAATACTCATACATTACCTTTAACTACCCCAACTCCTATCTGAATATTTCTCAAGTATTACAATGACATTACTGCGAGGCTGAATTCACTATATCAGGTTTTACTAAGTTTATCTTGCACGATTTGCTGAATCGTTTGTAACCTCATGTTCAGCCATAACTAGGCTCTTCTTGAATCAATTACTATCTATTTGTTGTCCCATTCTCATATCAATATTTCGCATAATCTTTCTTGGGTTATTTACTTTGTCTTAACTTACCTCTAGCATTGGCTCCTTATTTATCAATAACACTTCGGGTAGGAACCCTTACTTCCTTTCCTTGACATCGTGCTTGCATAATATTCTGGAATCGTAGAATATTTGTATGATTTGAATAAGTGCAATCCCATCCCTTTCTAATTATTATCGCATTCTTCCTCTACTATTCCATAGTTACTAGAACCACTTAGTTCTAACTTAATGCCATATCCCTCCATATTACCCCCTTTAGGGGAGAACTAACATTTAGTGCTACGATGATCTATGTATAGATATTTTACATCTTTTTACTTCATCTATAACCCTTACTCTCCTTGCAGTAATCCTTCTACACCAAGGATACCGTAATTCCTTACTCATGAGGGTGACACTTAGTGTAACTGGCACACATAGTTCCTTAAGCTTAACTTTGTTCACATTGCTTGCTTTAAAGAAGCGTTTTCCTAAATGACCTTTAAAGGTTATTCTTCCGTCGTCCATTCTATTATCGTCGGAACACAATCTCTGAAATTCTCATGATGCCGACTAAGATAAGCTAAGTATGCACGCAACAAAGGGCCAGAAAGACCATAAAACGTAATTGCATACGTTTAAAGAAAGCTGAGATGGAACGAAATTATTTGATCAATAATTCAGATCTAGTTACGTTATGAACACACTTAAGATTTCGGAGTATTATCCATGCAGCATATATGTTGACAATCATACAGTCGTAGAAGGTTCCGGTATAAGTTAGAAGGATGAATTGAGCTCGAGTCATAGATAAAGGATTGAATTGTTAAAGGATTGTATCGTGGATATTCCGTAGCACCCATAAAAGGCTAAAGTAATCACTAATACCAGGAACCGTAGATCGGAAGATAGCTTAAGCCTACATAAAGGTTGATCAGAAGGAAGAGGAAACTAAAGAGTTACGTCAACCAAGTAAATCACGAGTCTGATTATTGGACCCAGAAAATTATGGATATCATGAGGAACATTGTAGAATCACTCTTAATATCAGAGGTGCAAGAGAGATAACACAACAACCATATTCTTTAACGGCTATACGATAAATCCAGTTAGAAAAGTACGAGCCTCATAAGAAGTCAATATAAATCTCTCACCAAATTGTATATGCACCAGAGGTGCAAGTACTATAATAGAGCTTCAAGTTGTGGATGTGAATTATACATATGTGGAATGGAAGTCATCAAAAAGATAGAAGATGTGATGCGAGATTTTAAGGTAAGTAAGGTAAAGGTGAAAAATTTATGAGACACTCAAATGCAGAAGGTGGTGAATAGTCCATACCTCTAATAGAAAGCTAGAAGCACTGGGATTCAGTATCCAAGAATGATAACGGCGTCGTCAGTGGCATATCTTCCAACCTATGGTTTCTATGTATCGAAAGGTCTAGTTAAGAAAGTAAAGAAGAGTTAAAGATGATTTGATGTCTCGCTTGGTAATCCAGAATAACACAAGGAAATCTATGTTGCAAGCAACTTGAAGAAAGGTTGCGAGTATTATAAATAGATATGTGTAGTCGTAAGCTAAAGTATGGTAAAGCGACAATGTAATGATTCGACCGGTCATTTTGTTCTAGGACCCCGTGCCCCTAAATGAGACTTTCCGTATTTTCTTTTACTTATTTATGACTTGCGGGGACCATGGTACGGGATTTGGAGGAGTTTGGAGTAGTATATGAACACTTGGTTTCTTAAGGTTAGCCTTTAAGGCCAAGTTTGACTTCGGTCAACAATTTTAGTAAACGACCTTAGAATCGAGATTCAGAGGTTCTGGTAGGTTTGTATGATGATTTCGGACTTGGGCGTATGTTCAGAACGGGTTTTGGATAACCAGGGAGCATTTTTGCGCCAAATAGTGAAATAAGCGTTTCCTTAAGTTCAAATTGAGGTTTGGAACGAGTTTTTGTGTTATCAAGGTCCAAACGGAATTTCAAGAATGGGAAGAGTTCCGTTATGTCATTTATGACTTGCTCGCAAAATTTGGTGTCCTTACGAGTAGTATAGGAAGGTTCGGCGTATTGAAAGCGAATTCAAGAACTTTAAGTTCTTAAGTTTGATCCAATAGGTTTTGGGGTGTGATTTTTAGATTTAGCGTTGTTTTGGACGTTCTGAAGGCTCGACCGAGTCCGTATAATGATTTAGGACTTGTTGGTATATAAGGACGGGGTCACGGGTGGGCCCGGATGCCATTTGTGCATCGAGCGAGGAAAAAACCAACCTTAAATGAATGCTGGTGCATCAGATCTAGTGCGACCGCACCTGTGGAGGGCTAGCCGCACGTGCGAGACCGCTTCTGCAGTCCCAGCCTCGCAGGTGCGACCCCCAGGTGGTGTTTCCCATTTCCACAGGTGCGGACCACTTCTCGCAGAAGAGGAGCCGCAGGTGCGATGCCAAGCCCCCCTTCCCCTCCTCCGCAGGTGAGAGATTTGTTTCGCAGATGCGAGACCGCAAGTGCGGTCCCCGAGCCGCAAGTGCGAAAAACCTGTAGGCGGTGAGGTTGTTTTAAAATACGGAAATTCACCATTTTTGAACATTTACTTCATCCCTGGGCGATTTTTAGAGCATGCAAAGGAGATAAACGACCTAGCTACTATAAGGTAAGTAATTCCTACCCTAAACTTAGTTTAATACTTGAATTCCTAGGTAGATTAACACATTTACTAGTAGAAATAATGGGTAAGAGTATAACCTAAGTTTTCATGAAAATGAGAGAATTACCAAAGAATTAGTTATGAAATCATACAAAAACTACATAATATTGATCCTTAGGCTATGGGTGAGTGTTTCCTTTGAAGATTTCCGGAATCCGAGCATGTGGGCCCGGGGGTGTATTTTTGAGATTTTTAAATTTAGGTTGAAATAATCATTTAAATAGAGGAATTTCATACTTTTGAGTATAGATTGATTTATTTTTGCAATATTTGATTAGTTTCAAGTCCTAGGGAGGCGAATTTGTAGTTTCGGGCGCGTTCTTGACCCGGGAAGCAGACTTGACACAAGGTAAGTATCCTTTCTAACCTTGTAAGAGGTAATTGTCCCTATAGGTGAATTAAATGATTATGTGTTATTGTTTGTGGGGACTACGTACAGACGAGGTGACGAGATTCCGTGCGTAGTGACTAATATTGTTATGTCCGGGTAGTTAGGCTCACACCATGCCTTGTGAATTTCCTTTAAATGAATTGCATGCCTTATGACTTCATTGTATGCAACCTTGTTTCAAGAAAATCCTAGAATTTGGTGTTTTAAAGGAATTGTTATTTCGAAAGGAGTTAAAGAAAGATGTTGTGTTTGCATGCGACCGCTACGCAACTTATATTCCGCGAGCAGAGTGATTCTTTCCCCTACTCTCATGGGAGCGGGTCGTACGCCACGGCAGGTTAATAGATGCATCTATGGTTCGCGTCATTCAAACCTTCGGTAGTGCAAAAATATTGTTATTGTGTTGGCCCAGGCCGGTTGTCCTTATACCACTATGCGCATGTTATTTTCCTGATATTTTTATAATTGGTGAGCTGTGAAATATTCTGGAAAATGAACTGAAAACTTGTATATTGGTACCTCGCCACGTATTTAGATTTTGATTACGACTCGATATTTATTGTTTTACTTTCCATGCTTACATGTTGCCCTGTTTAAAAATATTACTTGAATTTACTAATTGGACCCTAGTAAATGTCAAGTCGACCTCTCATCACTACTTCTTCGAGATTAGACTGGATACTTACTGGGTACATATTATTTTATGTACTCATGCTACACTCTGTACTTAATTATACAGGACCTGAGGTAGGTGCATCTGGGTATCAGTCCGGATCTCGTTCCTCATTCATATCCAGCCGAGGCTTCACGGTGAGTTGCTTCTCCTGGCGATTTCCAGCAGCACTTTGGAGCTATTCTTTTTGCGATTTCTGTATTTACTTATTCAGACAGTAGGACAGACTATTATTCTTTTGATATTATTCTACTAGATGTCTGTAGACTTGTGACACTAGTTCCTGGCACACACGTTAGTAGATAATATTTTGGGCTGTAAATATTAAATTATGACTTACATGGCTATTGTTGTTTAAGATTTGCCTAACTTACCCATTTTTTCTTAAATGTCTTAAATCCAAATCAAGTAAGTAGTGGAAATGTTTTTGGTAAATTAAACGAAACTCACTAGTAAATCATGTTGGCTTTCCTGACACGGTGTTGGGCGCCATCGCGACCTAATTTAGGATTTGGGTCGTGACAACATGGTATTAGAGCTCTAGGTTCACGTAGGTCTCACAAGTTACGAGCAGACCCAATAGAGTCTCGCGGATCGATACGGAGATGTCTGTATTTATCTTCTTGTTGACCGAAGTCAAACTTGGCCTTAAAGGCCAACCTTAAGGAACCAAGTGTTCCTATACTAGTCCAAACTCTTCCAAATCCCGAACCACCCATCCCCGCAAGTCATAAATTAGTAAAAGAAACTACGGGAAGTCTCATTTAGAGGCACGGGGTCCTAGAACACAAAATGACCGATCGGGTCATTACATTCTCCACCTCTTAAACAAACGTTCGTCCTCGAACGGGTCTAGAATCATAACTGGAGTGCTGAATAAGTGTGTGTATCTGCTCCGCATGTCCTCCTCGGACTCCTAAGTCGCCTCCTCGACTGGTTGGCCCATCTACTGGACCTTTACGGCGGAAACCCTCTTGGACCTCAACTGGCGATCCTGCCTGTCAATAATAGCAACTGGCTCCTCCTCGTAGCCCAACCTCTCATCTAGCTGAATGGTGCTGAAATCTACCACGTGAGAGTAGTCGGCGTGGTATCTCCGGAGCATGGACACATGAAAGACCGGATGAACTCCTGATAAACTTGGAGGTGAAGCAAGCTCATAAGCAACCTCTCCAACTCTCCTCAACACCTCGAGTGGACCTATAAACCTTGGGCTCAGCTTGCCTTTCTTCCCAAACCTCATAATAACCTTCATCGAGCGAGACCTTCAACAAAACCTTCTCCCCCTCCATAAATGATACATCACGCGCCTTCTAATCCGCGTAACTCTTCTGTTTGTACTGTGCTGTGTGAAGCCTCTCCTGAATCAACTTTACCTTCTCCAAAGCATCCTTCACCAGGTCGATGCCACATAACTTAGCCTCGCCAGGATCAAACCACCTGATAGGAGAACGACATCGCCGACCAAACAAGGCCTCAAATGGAGCCATCTCAATGCTGGACTGATAACTATTGTTATAAGAAAATTCGGCCAAAGGCAAGAACAGGTCCCACTGACCTCTAAAGTCAATCACACAAACCCTGAGCATGTCCTCCAATATCTGAACCGTCCGCTTCGACTACCCGTCAGTCTTAGGGTAGGGTGAAATGTTGTGCTGAGCTCTGGTGAAATGTTGTGCTGAGCTCTACCCGGGTGCCCAACTTTCGTTGTAATGCTCTCTAGAAGTGCGAGGTGAACTGAGGACCTCGATCCGATACAATGGACACATACACACCGTGAAACCGAACTATCTCCCGCATGTAGATCTGGGCCAACCTCTCCGAAGTATAAGAAGTAGCTACTAGAATGAAATGCGCCGACTTGGTCAACCGGTCCACAATGACCCAAATCGCATCAACCATCCGTGAAGTCCGAGGCAACCCAACTATGAAGTCCATAGTGATGCGCTCCTATTTCCACTCAGGTATAGGCATCTCCTGAAGTAGGCCTCCTGGCCTATAGTGCTCATACTTAACCTGCTGGCAATTCAGACATCTAGCCACATACTCCACTATGTCTTTCTTCGTACACCTCCACCAGAAATGCTACTTCAAGTCACGATACACCTACGTAGCACCAGGATGAATAGAATACAGTGAACTGTGAGCCTCCTCTAGGATCCTCTCCCTCAGGCCATCAACATTAGGGACACATAAGCAACCCTGAAGTCTCAGAACTCAATACTTGCCAATAGAAACCTCCCTGACACCACCATGTACCACTGTCTCCCGTAGCTCTGCCAAGCGCGAATCATCAAACTGCCGAGCCAAGATCTTCCCCAATAATGAAGACTGAGAAACCACACGTGCAAGAACTCGACGGGGCTCTAAAAGGTCCAACCTAACCAAGAGATTAGCCAAGGACAGGATGTCCAAAGCTAGAGGTCTCTCCTCTGCTGAAATATAAGTCAAGCTTCCCATACTCTCCGCCTTCCTGCTTAAGGCATCTGCTACCATATTGTCCTTGCCCGGATGATAAAGAATGGTGATGTCATAATCCTTCAGCAACTCAAGCCACCTACGCTGCCTCAAATTGAGATCCCTCTGCTTGAACAAGTGCTGCAAGCTGCGATGGTCTGTATAAACCTTAGAAGATACCCCATACAAGTAGTGCCTCCAAATCATAAGAGCATGAACAATTTCCGCCAACTCCAAATCGTGCATAGGATAATTTTTCTCTTGAACCTTCAACTGACGTGAAGCATATGCGATAACCCGCCCCTCCTGCATCAACACATACCCCAAACTGACGCGTGAAGCATCGCAGTAAACTGTATAAATCCCAGAACTGGAAGGCAATAGCAGGACTAGTGCTGAGGTCAATGCTATCTTGAGCTTCTGAAAGCTCTCCTCACACTCGTCGGACCATCGAAATGGGGCATTATTCTAAGTCAATCTAGTCAGAGGAGTTGCAATGGATGAAAAACCCTCCACAAATCTACGATAATAGCCTGCTAGACCCAAGAAGCTCCTTATCTCTGTAGCTGAAGTAGGGCGTGGCCAACTCTGAACTGCCTCAATCTTCTTAGGATCAACCTTGATACCCTCTCCAGATACCACTCGTCCCAAGAATGCCATAGAATCCAACCACAACTCACACTTGGAGAACTTAGCATACAACTTCTGTTCTCGCAAAGTCTGGAGCACAACTCTCAAATGTTGCTCGTCCTCCCCTAGAATACGTGAGTAAATCAGAATGTCATCAATAAAGACAATGACAAAAGAATCAATATATGGCCTAAACACCCTGTTCATCAAGTCCATAAATGCCGCTGGGGCATTAGTCAAGCCAAAGGACATCATCAGGAACTCATAGTGACCATATCTCGTACGAAAGGCCGTCTTCGAAACATCCCAGCCCCAAATCTTCAATTGATGGTACCCCGATCTCAAGTCAATCTTAGAAAACACCTGAGCACCCTACAATTGGTCAACCAAATCATCGATACGCGACAACGGGTACTTGTTCTTGACGGTGACCTTGTTCAACTGGCGGTAGTCTATACACATCCGCATAGTCCCATCCTTCTTCTTCACAAATAGCAGTGGAGCACCCCAAGGCGATACGCTCGATCTAATAAACCCCTTATCCAATAACTCTTTAAGTTGTTCTTTCAATTCCTTCAATTCTTTCGGAGCCATACGATATGGGGGAATAGAGATAGGTTGGGTGCCTGGAGCTAAGTCAATGCAAAAATCGATGTCACGATCCAGTGGCGTTCCTAGAAGGTCTGATGGTAATACATCCATAAAATCTTGAACTACTGGCACTGAATCAATCGTCGTAGACTCGGCGGTGGTGTCCCGCACATAAGCAAGATAAGCCAAACAACCCTTCTCGACCATATGTCGAGCCTTCAGGAAAGAAATAACCCGACTAGCTGCACTAACTGAGGAACCCCTCCACTCTAGTCTCGGTAACTCAGGCATGTCTAGAGTAACAGTCTTGCCATGACAATCTATGACATCATGATAAGTAGATAGCCAATCCATGCCCATGATGACCGCAAAATCAACAATATCAAGCAACAGGAGGTCCGCTCTGCTCTCGAACCCACAAAATGTAACCACACAGGACTGATAAATATGATCTACAACCACAGAATCGCCCACAAGAGTGGACACATAAATAGGAGTACCCAAGGACTCACGAGAAATATCCAGGGAATGAGCAAACAAAGTTGAAACATATGAATAAGTGGACCCTGGATCAAATAATATTGATGCATCTCTACCGCATACTGAAACAATACCTGTGATCACAGCATCTGAGGACACTATATCTGATCTGGATGGAATAGCATAGAACCTGGCTGGAGCACCGGATGACTGACCTCCACCAGAATAGACAGGAGTTGGCTGGGCTCCCCTTGCCTGGCCTCCACCTTTGGGACGACCCCTACCAGTCTGTTCTCTACCTCTAGGTGGCCGAACCGCTGGTGCTGCTCTCATAGGCTGGTGACCCTGCTGCACTGCCTTGCCCCAAAGCCTGGGACAAAACCTCTTCATGTGACCTGGATCCCCACACTCATAACAACCTCCCGGCATCATGGCCTGTTGACCTGAAGAAGAACCCTGGATAGCTGGAGGACGAGGTGAACTCTCTGGCATAGCACTGAAGTAAAGGCTGGAAGACCCGTGATGACCTGAATACCCGCCGGAAGAACCCTGAATAGCTGGCGGGCGGTAAGAACTTTCTGGCATGACGCTAAAATAAGGCCTTGCTGGAACACCTCGTGGAGGTGGTAGGGGTGCTGAATATGGCGGCCTACTGGGCTGGCCCCTACCAAACTGACCTCTGCCCCTAGCTGGAGCACCTCTAAAATCCCCATAAAATCTATCTCTCTTATCCTTCTGCCCCTGCACTCTCCTCCTCGACCGATAACCATCGATCCTGCGAGAAATCTCTACCACAAGCTGATAAGGAGTCCCCATATCCACCTCTCGGGCCATGTTGGACCTAATACCTGGATGCAACCCAGCTACAAATCTGCGCACTCTCTCTGCGTCAGTAAGAAGTATCATGAGTCCATGACAAGATAGCTCAGAAAACCTAGCCTCATAGTCGGTCACTGACATTTGACCTTGCTCCAGCTGCTCAAACTGATATTGCAGCTCTCCCCTCTCAGAGGATGGAATATACTGGTCCAAGAATAGCCGTGTGAATTGCTCCCAAGTGACAGGAGGGGAATCTGCCGGTCTGCCAAGAATATAGGACTGCCACCATCTACGGGCCATGTCCTATAGCTGAAAAGTAGTGAAGTCAACTCCATGAGACTACGGTATCCTCATGTTGTGCAGTTTGTCCCTGCACCTATCAATGAAGTCATGTGCGTCCTCATGACGCTCGCCTCCGTAGACAGGAGGGTGAAACTTGGTAAAGAGAGATTTCCTAACACCCTATAGCCTCCTTTAGTAAACGACCTCGGAATCGAGATTCAAAGGTTCCGGTAGGTTTGTATGATGATTTCAGATTTGGGCGTATGTTCTTAACAGGTTTTGGATGACCCGAGAGCATTTCGGCGCCAAATAGTGAAATAAGAGTTTCCTTAAGTTCAAATTGAGGTTTGGAATGTGTTTTTGTGTTATCGAGGTCCAAACAAAATTCCAAGACCGGGAATAGTTCTGTTATGTCATTTATGACTTGCTCGCAAAATTTGGTGTCATTCTGAGTAGTATAGGTAGGTTCGGCGTATTAAAAGCGAATTCAAGAACTTGTAACTTAAGTTTGATCCAATAGGTTTTGGGGTGTGATTTTTAGATTTAGCGTTGTTTTGGATGTTCCAAAGACTCGAGCGAGTCCGTATAATGATTTAGGACTTGTTGGTATATTTGGACGGGGTCACGGGTGGGCCCGGATGCCATTCAAGCATCGAGCGAGACAAAAACCAGCCTTAAATGACTACTGGTGTATCAGATCTAGTGCGACCGCACCTGCGGACGGCTAGCCGCAGGGGCGAGACCGCTTCTGCAGTCCCAGCCTCGCAGGTGCGACCACCAGGTGGTGTTGCCCATTTCCGCAGGTGCGGACCACTTCTCGCAGAAGCGAAGCCGCATGTGCGGACTCCGCTCTGCAAGTGCGATGTCAGGACCCCCTTCCCCTCCTCCGCAGGTGCGAGTTTTTCTCGCAGGTGCGGTCCCCGAGCCGCAGGTGAGAAAAACCTGTGGGTAGTGAGGTTGTTTTATAATACGAGAATTCCCATTTTTGAACATTTACTTCATCCTTGGGCGATTATTAGAGCATGCAAAGGAGATAAATGACCTAGCTACTGTAAGGTGAGTAATTTCTACCCTAAACTTAGTTTAATACTTGAATTCCTAGGTAGATTAAGACATTTATTAGTAGAAATCATGGGTTAGAGTAAGTCCTAGGTTTTTATGAAAATGAGAGAATTACCAAAGAATTAGTTATGAAATCATACAAAAACTACATAATGTTGATCCTTAGGCTATGGGTGAGTGTTACCTTCGAAGATTTCCGGAATCCGAGCATGTGGGCCCGGGGGTGTATTTTTTGGATTTTGCAATTTAGGTTGAAATAATCATTTAAATAGACAAATTTCATACTTTTGAGTATAGATTGATTTATTTATGCAATATTTGATTAGTTTCAAGTCCTTGGGAGGCGAATTTGGAGTTTCGGGCGCGTTCTTGACCCAGGAAGTAGACTTGACGCGAGGTAAGTCTCCTTTCTAACCTTGTAAGAGGCAATTGTCCCCATAGGTGAATTAAATGATTATGTGTTATTGTTTGTGGGGACTACGTACGTACGAGGTGACGAGAGTCCGTGCGTAGTGACTAATATTGTTATGTCCGGGTATTTAGGCTCACACCATGCCTTGTGAATTTCCTTAAAATGAATTACATTCCTTGTGACTTCATTGTATGCAACCTTGTTTCAAGAAAATCTTAGAATTTGGTGTTTTAAAGGAATTGTTATTTCGAAAGGAGTTGAAGAAAGATGTTGCGTTTGCATGCGACCGCTTCGCAATGTATATTTCGCGAGCGGAGTGATTCTTTCCCCTACTCTCATGGGAACGGGTCGTACGCCACGGCAGGTTAATAGATGCATCTATAGTTCGCGGCGTTTGACCCTTGGGCAGTGCATAGATATTGTTATTATGTTGGCCTAGGCCGGTTGTCCTTATACCACTATGCGCATGCTATTTTCCTGGTATTTTTATGACTGTTGAGTTGTGAAATATTCTGGAAAATGAACTGAAAAATTGTATATTGGTGCCTCGCCACATATTTATATTTTGATTACGAATCAATATTTATTGTTTTACTGTCCATGCTTACCTGTTGCCCTCTTTAAAAATATTACATGAATTTACTGATTGGACCCTAGTGAGTGTCAAGTCGACCTCTCGTCACTACTTCTTCGAGATTAGACTGGATACTTACTGGGTATATATTATTTTACGTACTCATGCTACACTCTGTACTTAATTGTACAGGATCTGAGGTAGGTGCATCTGGGTATCAGTCCGAAGCTCGTTCCTGATTCATATCCAGCCGAGGTTTCACGGTGAGCTGATTCTCCTGGCGATTTCCAGCAGCACTTTGGAGCTATTCTTTTTTCCATTTCTGTCTTTACTCATTCAGACAGTAGGACATACTATTATTCTTTTGATATTATTCTACTAGATGCATGTAGACTTGTGACACTAGTTCCTGGCACACACGTTAGTAGATAATATTTTGGGCTGTAAATATTAAATTATGACTTACGTGGCTATTGTTGTTTAAGGTTTACCTAAGTTACTCGTTTTTGCTTAAATGTCTTAAATTCAAATCAAGTAAGTAGTGGAAATGTTTTTGGTAAATTAAACGAAACTCACTAGTAAATCAATGTTGGCTTGCCTGACATGGTGTTGGGCGCCATCGCGATCTGATTTAGGATTTGTGTCGGGACAGACAAGGTTTAGGAAGACAGGAGTAAAAAAATGAATGAGAAGGTAACGAAAATGGATAAGTCCTCAGGATTAAGCCCATGAAAACAAGAGAGATAATGGTTTCTTTAAGTTATAGAAAGCTCAGTATAGCCTGAATGAACTCAAAGCTAGCTGTACTATTCTAAAGTACACCATCTAGGCGTCTCACAAGGAGATCCATTAGCATATTTGCAATATCCCTCGAAAATGTCAACTAACTCAAACAACCCATCCATCATTTTGGGTTACTCTAACCCCAACGGGATCTTGATATCCTGTCCTTCTCTTAAACCATATTTGTCAATTCCCATAGGGCATAACTGAGATGGGTGTGGCCGATCGTACATACCTCTATTACCGTTGAAGGTAACTCAAAATGCTTATATTTCTCTGCCTGAGTTGCAAATACTGATAATCTTCATTAACTAGGTTCCTCGTACCCTTCTTCCCTTTGCTTATTTTACTTGTTGAAACTTGTATCTAGCTTCTAAATCTCTTATTCCTTGTTACCGTAAGAGTGAATAGATATTCTTGCCTTAGGGATCCTTATCAAGAAGCTTACACGTCTTAGTATCCATATGTTCTGCCGTAGACCTTACATTTACTCATCATAAGCATGGTGCAAAATAGAGTTCATCTTACTCAATTCTTCCACAGCCATATTCTATCCCTTACCAACCATCTTTCTAAATGTCGGTATCATTGTATTACGAATATAATAGAATTAGGAATCTGAATTCTTACAAGTGAACTCTAGCACACGATCTAGAGTAAGAAGAAAGAGTGACAGTAATGCCATGTAGCCTCCTGCTTATAAGTGTGGTGCACGACACACCAATGAACAAAACTCTACTAGACACGGCTTGTAGACTCCCTAGGACAGAACTGCTCTGTCGTAGTAGGCTCGCTCATAGGCGCTCGACCATACTAGGCTCTGTATCTCGGCCAACTAGGCTTGCTCATAGTCGCTCGGCCATAGTAGGATCGGTATTTAACTTACCATCTGATAAGAGGTTGCCCAAGAGGGGCCTGCCCATCGATTATAGCTCGTTGTTAATAAAAATATTGTAATACTGTACATATAGATTCTCTTCTCTCTTGACTGGAAGAAGATAATATTCAATTGAACAAAAAGTTTCGATAAGGTAGAATACTGTAACTTATGAGGCTAGGATAATGTATGTAAATTCGGGAGTATGAACTTCTCTTTATGATTCATTATCAGACTCGTGTAATTACGAGATCATGCCAAAATGAAGGAAATTCTTATAACATATGTGGAGTAGGAAAAAATCCGTACGATATTCTTGAGAAAGGTTACACTGTACTCCCTTAAAATCGCAAAATCTCACGTTGCTTGAGACGCTAAGAAATCTCGTTGGAATTTTTGTTTCAAGAAATCTTGTGGAAATCTCGTTGGATTGAGGTTGCTACCGTTGGAATCCTTGTAGGAATTGTTAAAGGCGTTATGACTTCCCTTCATATATTATCACATATGTTTTGCAATCTTTGTAATAGGAAGAACACTATAAGATCACTTACTTGCATATCTTAAGGCCAAATGAAGCCAAAATGCCAAACTTCTAAGTATGACTTTACATGTAAGTGTCTTGTTTATAACACCTTGGTTGGACACCTTTCAATCTAGGTGTATTAGTCACTTAATTTGAGGGGGGCCTGCAATGTGGTAGAAATAAATCCTTATCCAATAATTCTCTAATTAATTAGGTAATATTCCACTACTCAATAATTAATCAATTATCCACATAATTAAGAATTATCTCAAATTACTTATAATATTACTTACTTTCAACACACTTTATATATTTAACTATCATGGTCATGTGGTACCTTGTATGGCACTAGTCCATAAATACAGGATATTATAGATTGGACCGTATTTTATCCCAAATTGCCAAATTTCGACGAAACTCTTTTCTTCAATTTGCTTACCGACTCACCTTCACGAATTTACTTATCACTTGTTAGAAAGAACATAATATTTATAACCTCAAAATAATCTCATTTCCGAGCATGCATCGATTAACTTACGGCATACTTTCATGTACGAAAATATGGGGTCGAAAATATGGGGTGTGACAAAAGCAAAGTCCTGGGTATATTCTAAATATCCCAAAACTCGTTTCATTGCCATCCAATATAATATGCCTGGATTGCTCGTGTATCGACTCAATTTACTTATAGCAAAAGCTATATCTAGTCGTGTACAATTCATGATATACATTAAGCATCCCAACACACTAGCATAATCCAATTGTGATATCATTTGGCCTTTGTTCTTTACTAATGCAAGATTCACGTCAATTGGAGTGTTTGCAACTTTAAACCTTAAATGCTTGAATTTTTCAAGTAATGTCTTAGTATAATGAGATTGTGACAATGCCAGACCATGAGGAGTCTTATGAATCTTAATCCCCAGAATTAAATCAGCAACTCTCAAGTCCTTCATATCAAACTTACTAGTTAGCATACGCTTAGTCGCATTTATGTTGGCAATGTCATTACTCATTATCAGCATATCAACCACATATAAGCAAACAATGAGTATGTGATTTGGAACATTTTTAATGTACACACATTTATCACATTCATTTATCTTAAAACCATTTGACAACATTGTTTGGTCAATTTCACATGCCATTGTTTGGGTGCTTGTTTTAGTCCGTAAAGGGACTTAACAAGTCTACATACCTTCTTTTCTTTACCTGGAACCACAAACCCTTCAGGTTGTTCCATGTAAATTTTTCCCTCCAAATCTCCATTTAGGAAGGCCGTCTTAACGTCTATTTGATGAATTTCAAGACCATAAAATCCAGTTAATGCTACTAACGTTCGTACGGACGTAATTCTTGTAATTGGAGAGTATGTATCAAAATAGTCAAGAACTTTTCATTTTCTATACCCTTCGACCACAAGTCTTGCCTCATATTTATCAATAGTTCCATCATCTTTCATTTTTCTCTTATAAATCCATTTAGGACCCAACGGTTTATTTCTAGGAGTAAGATCAACCAATTCTCATGTATGGTTGTTCAATATGGATTCTATTTCACTATTGACCGTCTCTTTCTTATACAATGATTCTGAAGAAGATATAGCTTCTTTAAATGTTCGAGGCTCATTTTCTAATAAGAAAGTCACAAAATCTGGTCCAAATGAAGTAGACGTTCTTTGACGTTTACTACGTCTTGGATCCTCCTGGTTAAATGTTCTTTTTTTTTGTTTCTTCCCGAGGTCGTTTAGATCCTTCACCAATCGACTCATATTCCTTTTTATTAGGATATATATTTTCGAAGAACTCAGCATTATCTTATTCTAGAACCGTATTACTATGAATGTCGGGACTTTCTGATTTATGAACCAGAAATCGTTATGCTTTACTATTGGTCGCATATCCTATGAAAACACAATCAACGATTTTTGGTCCTATTTTTACCCTTTTGGGTTTAGGAACTTTCACTTTTTCCAAACACCCCCACACTTTAAAATAATTCAAGTTGGGCTTCCTTCATTTCCATTTTTCATATGGAATGGATTGCGTTTTTCTGTGGGGTACTCGATTTAATATCCGGTTAGCCATAAGAATTGCTTCCTCCCACAAGTTCTATGTCAAACCAGAACTTATCAACAATGCATTCATCATCTCCTTTAATGAACGGTTCTTTCTTTCCGCAATAACATTAGATTGGGGTGTGTAAGGGGCCATTGTTTGATGAATAATTTCATATTCTAAGAATATTTATTCAAAAGGAGATTCATATTCACCACCCCTATCACTTATTATCATTTTGATTTCTTGTTAAGTTGCGTTTCAACTTCATTTTTGTATTGCCCGAATGTGTCTATTGCTTCATCTTTACTATTAAGTAAGTAAACATAGCAATATCAAGTATTGTCGTCAATAAAAGTTATGAAATATTTCTTTCCACCGCGAGATGGTATTGACTTCATGTCGCAAATATCTCATTTAACATACTTATACGGATGTTTAACATATTTATATTCCACACATATTTGACATTTTGATTTGTAGCATTCAAACTTAGGCAATACTTCCAAATTAATAATTTTCCGCAAGGTTTTATAATTGACATGAGTCAAACGTACATGCCATAATTCATTTGACTCAAGTAAGTAAGAAGAAGCTGAAATTTTATTATTATTCTCAACAACCATTACATTCAGCTTGAAAAGGCCATCAGGGAGATAACATTTCAATCTTGTCGGATACAAAACACACTTAAACTCGTTCTTAAGAAGAAGTCCAGCAGAGACTAAGTTCTTTCTAATCTCGGGAAGATGAAGGACGTTGTTCAGAGTCACCACCTTGCCAGAAGTCATTTTCAGAAATATCTTTCCACATCCTTCGATTTTGACCGTTGCAGAATTTTCCATAGAAAGCGTCTCTTCGGGTCCAACGGAAGCATATGTAGCAAATGCTTCTCTAATAGCAAAAACATGGCGAGTGTCTCCAGAATCAATCCACCACTCCTTAGGATTTTCCCCCAGGTTGCATTCAGAAAGCATAGCACACAAGTCATTAACATCTTCGTGTATTTCAACCATGTTTGTTTGACCCTTCTTCTTGTCTTTCTTTGGAGCACAACAATGTGCAGATATCTGTCCAGCTGTTCCACAGTTGTAGTAATTTCCTCTGAACCGATTCTTGCTTGGGTTGCTTTTCAGTCCAGAAGCCTTCTTCCTTTCTCTATTATTTTGAGGAACATCCTCAACAATGTTTGCTCCCGTTATTGTTGAGTTTCCACATCCTTTCTTTTCAGCTGCTTTGTTGTCCTCTTCGATTCTCAACCGAACAAAGAGATCTTTAAGAAACATCTCCTTGCGTTTGTGTTTCAAGTAGTTTTTGAAGTCCTTCCACAAAGAAGGCAACTTCTCAATCATCGCTGCAACTTGGAATGCTTCATTGATGACAAGACCTTCAATGAACATTATGTTAATAAATATGATAAAAATAATACTTTCAACATCAGTATTAAGTCAACTTATACCTTCAGCAACGAGATCGTGAATAATCACTTGCAGTTCCTGGACTTGGGTAATAATGGACTTGCTATTTATCATTTTGTAGTCCAAATATTTAGCGGTAACGAATTTCTTCAACCCAACATCTTCAGTTTTGTATTTTCTTTCAAGCGCAACCCACAATTCATTTGATGTCTCCACATTACTATAGACGTTATATGGAGCATCCCCTCGTTCACTAAGAATCTAATTCTTGCATAGAAAATCATTATGCTTCCACGCCTCAGCCACGAGAAAGCGTTCATTTTCTGGAGTTTCGTCGGGCAGAACAGGAACAACTTCCTTAATGAATTTCAGCAGACTTAAAGTCATCAAGTAGGTTCTGCTGCCACTGCTTGAAATCAATCCCGAAAATATTTTCGAGTTTTTCTACCGGTGCCAATGCCGGTGTTGCTCGGCTAGACGATGCATTGGAAGTACCATCAGAACAGTCTGTTTTCCGTTGTCATTCATCAATTCTGTAAAAGAATAACAAAAACAAACGTTTAAAAACTGGAGTATAAAATCACGTAGATTTTAATCTCCAATGGAGTAGAAAATTGCCATGAAGGCTTTAATCTCCAAAACGGGAGTAGAAAAATCACAAAGGTTTTAGTCCCCAGAACAGTAAGTATAACACAAATACACAAAAACACTTAAATTCCTTAAGCTAGTTAGTAAGCTGCATTTGTAAAATAATTTCGGAGAAGATAAAATAACATATAAACAGAAATATAAAAGAAACAAAATTTAATCCGAGCCCACTGAATTCACAGTGTTTTCTTAAGGAATTTAATCCCCTCCTAATACCCAAGGTTGTGGATTATTTCCTCCAGAATAGAATGAATTACACACTGGTGTAGCGGTACTTCAAACCCCAGTATTTCAGCTAACACAAAGATCGGTAGCAAATCACACTTATTATTGCTTTCTTTGTAGTTAAAACAATGCAGACGAAATGAGGAGAATTCAGAAATCCGTATGGAAAATCTGAGAGAATAGACTGCTATTTATAGCCAATATATTGAACTCAAATTGAAGAGGTGCAACTCTTCAGAAGGGTTGCTTACGTAAAACGACCATAACATAAATGGCTATTTACGCAATAATAAACCAGGAATATAATACAAGGAGGAAACATAATTTTCTGTTACAAAAACGGAAAACGGAAAACGGACACTCAGTTTTCCGTTGGATTTAATATTAGTTTTTCGTTTACAAAAAAAACGATATTTAATAATATTACGTTAATATTTACTATTAACAAATAAATTTGTTCCAAGAAATTAATCAATCCATCGATTATTTGACCAAATCAAAATCAAAATCCAAATTCGAAGCCAAAGTATAAGCTTAAGCTGAAGCCGAAATCGAGCCAAGCGAGTGAGCGCGACGACGACGGCGCAAGACTTCCCTTCTTCTTAACTCTTTAAGAGCTAGAGGAAGAGCAATTGTATGTATACTCATTCGCCCTCTTTTAAGCTACATCAAGCTTAAAAACCCAACAATTGCTTAGCCAAAGTTTCTGTTTTTTCCGTTACGTATCTTTGGAAAATACTTCTAGCAACTAAATACAAGAAAATAAATAATTATTTTTCATTTTTTTTAAAATAAAAAATAAAAATTCCCAGACACAAATTTTGCCATTTTTCTTGGTCCTCAACATTGAATCTTGCTGATTTGGCGGCCCAAGTACCTGACTATTAGCAGTTTCGACGTGCACTCTTTCCAATTCCAACTTAGCAACTGCTTAAATTGGAAACCTTAGGCATTTCCAACTCACCCCCATTTTTTTTTATAATGGGAGAANTGACGTGCACTCTTTCCAATTCCAACTTAGCAACTGCTTAAATTGGAAACCTTAGGCATTTCCAACTCACCCCATTTTTTTATAGTGGGAGAAAATTTTGGGATAATTTGGCTCCAACCCATTCCTATTTTTGCCCTCCATAATGGGATGAATAGTGTTCCCTTAAATATGAGGTTACACTATTCATCTCCCCCATTATTATTCACCTATATTTTATTATTTAACTCTTTTAATTTACCTCTTTATATATACCTAATTATGTTTATATAATATCTTTATAATATTAATTTACATCTTAACTTTGGCGTATAATTTTGATAAATTAATTTTCCTGCATTTATTATTTTTATGTAAAATTGTAAGTTAATTTTATTATAAGTTATAATTGTACAAAAAATATATAATCATCTAAGTGCATATATGAAATATTAGATATTGCTAAAATTGAAAATACATTAAATAAAAATACATTAAAAATGGAAATACATAAAAATTTAAACTACGATAAATAGCATAATAACTTAGTAGGGAGGTACGTCTTCTCGAGGTACACCAAAATCATTGTAGTATTGAGTGAATGGCGTCGAGGATTGTTGTGGTTGTGAGTG
>ML269893.1:10597-22111 GCA_005239495.1 Nicotiana undulata
CATTTACAAAATAAACTCTTTTGTAAACCTAAGGACTAACTCTAATCCCCTTGTGGCAAACTAGCCTCTAGCTAATTGCGACAAACTTCAAGTTAACTCTAACTTGAATACTGTGTACCTATTACAATTACTTCTAGATAAAGCTGAAAGATACAATTTGTAATCACCTACTACAAACAACTAGACTCAAAAGATAACAAATAGAACTGGTTCTTCGAGCGGGTTCAAGTAGCTTTTGAGTCGCACAGGGATTCATCACATGAACTGCTTGCAAAATTGCTTTGGTAATTTTGCTCTCAATTCTTGTTTCACTTCTATGTTTGTGCGCACCGTTCTTCAGGAACACTTTGACAATATATAGGATCAGTAGTTGAGACATTGAAGTAGAATTCTGATGCAACTCTTCCTTGGTGGAAGAGTTTGAGTTGATCTCAACTTTCTTGATCCTCCTCTATCTTGATTCTGTCCTACCTGAATACGAATTCCGTCTCCCTATCAATTTGCAATCTTTTAGCTTAGGAGATAACCCCTTAATCCAGAGATGGTGTTTAACTCCTGTGTGTGAACTCTTCTCGTGCCATTCAGTCTGCTTGTCTATGTATTCCATGATGGACATGGTTCAACTGTGAGGATATTTGTCATTCTTCAAAACCATCCGGTCCCTTGATTCAACATTTAGTAAGTGTCCTATTGAATGTAATGCACGGTCTGTTAAGTATATTTATGAGCAAATTCCATATAAGCATAATCAAAGGAGAACACTCCCAACTTCACCTTTTTTCTGGCTTATTTATAAAAAAGGTGTAATAGGACTAAGGAAGAAGACATCAGATATAAGAAGAGTGTAATGAAAGAAATTTACAGGTAGATACGCCAACTCAAAATAACATGGCACATAAATCTTGAAAGAATAGAGTGTTGAATGCCAAAGATTCATAAACATATGTAAATAAATACAACTAACAGAAGAGGAAGATTTGTTTCATGTTTTCACCATAGCATCCTCCTCGGAATAAAGAGAAGTCAAGGACTGAAAGAGAAACAACTGTCATGCCATTTAGTTGACTACATATAGCCTTTGGAATAGCATTGTTATTGAATGAGTGGCCAAAATGAATTTTCTTTTTCTCTTGCGTTTTAGTCAAACCATCAGATCAATCAGGAGATTAAAATGCAAGTCCAAGAAGTGATGAAAACGAAAGAAGATTAGCCAGCCATTCATCTGGAATAAACAAGTTGGACAATCCACAGAGACAGAGAAAGCGATCAGCTAAGTCAATTACTATATTAATCTCAAACACCCGACAAGGTATATATATATATACACACACTCTCTCCGCCCCAATTTAAGTAACTTGGTAAAAAAGGCAGACCACAAGGTCTTGAACCCATGACAACTTGGTATTTACTTTTAAAATTAAAATATTAATACCTGGGGCAATTTTTGGAGGTGAAGAGGAGGAACCCAAGAGCCATCATCCCAGTCTCGATAAAACCGCAAACCCCATTGTTCCACTTTAACCACAACTTCTTCTTCTACAAGTGAAACCAAATACATAGAATTCTCCAAGATATCATTCACCTTACCTTTCCCTTCATAAAGGACCTCCACATTGTCACCAACCTTGAAGTAACTGTGAAGCTACGTTAGAGGTGTAGGCCGTACATCACAAGCATTAACGTACTCTCTCGAAGGTTCCTCGTTAAGGATCTGGAACTCCACGCAAATTTGACCATTTCTAGTTGGGGTTGATCGAAGTAGGGTGGCGGGGTACCAGATGGTAAAAGGCTGGGGTTTTAGGACTTCTACAACGTCTCCTTTGTTGAAGCATTGTGGGGTATGGAGTAGCATGTCATAAACCCTAACTATAAGAGTGGAAATTGTAGGAGGGAGAACAAGGAGTAGTAGGATTGTCTAAACAAGAAAGCTGTATTGGTGTTTCAGGAGAATGCTTGAAATGGGAAATTGTGGAGGGTCCTAAAGGAAGATATTTTATGGATTCTTTTTTGAATTGATATTTATTTTGAAGTGTTATAATTCCGATCAAATTTTGAAAACAAATACTAAGCTAGAAGGAAACAGAATAGAAAATTAATTTCCTAGACGAAAATGATTTTGATGAAAATTTTATATTTACCATGATATTGTCCCTTATTTCAACCCATATGTCTCCCACCACTCTCCTTTGTTGCCTCATCTCTCATTTATTTTTAACTATACGTGTATTCCATATTAATAAGTATAATTTAAAAAAATTAATATTTGTAAATGTCATATTAAAAAGTGTTTGAGCTATAAATTAACAATTGTTGTAACGATCCGGCAGATCGTTTTGAGCTTTAGCATTTCGTTCGGCAGTTTGAGACGTTAAGTAGATTTATATGATGCATTATGACCTGTATATATGGTTGGTTCTGATTCGAGAGGTTCAAGATTGATTTGGTGGAGTGATTCTCAACTTGGAAGCTTTAAGATGGAAGAGCTGATCAAGGTTTGACTTTTGAGTAAACAACCTCGGAACGAGATTTGATGGTTTCAATAGGTTCGTATGATAATGGATGTATGTTCGAATTTGATTTCGGATGTTCCTGGTGGATTTTGAATATATTCGTCTAAAGCTAGCAACTTGGAGAACTAGAGAGTTCATAGATTTGACCGGAGGTTGACTTTGATCTTATCGGATTTCGTTTGGTGTTCCTCAACCTTGGATAGGTTCGCTTTAGTTGATTGGAACTTGTGTGCAAAGTTTGGTTGTGATCCAAAATGTTTAAGTGTGATTTAGACGTGTTCGGCAAAGTTAAAATATTTTAAGGTTGAGATAATGAGTTGATCTTCGATTCTTTGTTTTGAGGTTATTTGTGGTGTTTTGAGCCTTTGCATAAGTTTGAGTTAGGTATATGGACTTGTTGGTATGATTGAACGGGTCTCGACGAGCTTGAGTGAGTTTCGAGGTGGCTCCAGACCAGTTCTAGGCCTTTTTCAGCTACTATTTTGACTACATCAGTATACATCATGATTATGTAGCTCTGGGTCGCGTTAGCGAAAAGTAAAGTGTAGTTTTGGACTTCTGAAACGCGTTTGCGGAGAAATTTCTGCTAGCAATGGGCTGATGTCGAGAGCTTATATATTGCAATCTATAAAGAATTTGGAGATAATCCACAAATAAAAGTTGTAGTCCTTTCTGTCTAATTTTTAGAAAATCAAAACGTTTGTCATTTGAAACTGTGTATAGATAGTTAGGGCTATTATACTAGAGGCTATATGGAAAGAGATGAGCAACTTTATTCAGGTTTGTTCATCGCGATCGCGAAAGGTAAAATCATGCCGGGCATTTTGTGAATCGCGATAGCGAAGAAGAAGGCCTAGCAGGGAAGTTAATGCCTAGTTTCGGGATTTAGAGCTCATTTTTATAAATTTTGAGGCTTGGAGAGCGAACCAAAGCAATTTTAGAGATGGTTTTCGCTCAAATTTTGGCGGTAAGTAATTTCTACTTGATTTGGTCATATATCTTGGATCCCCGTGGATTTCTAGATGGAATTTTGAAGGAAAATTTAGGATTTTTGTATACAATTTAAGTGAGCATATTTTGGGGATTTGAGTACCGTTTTGGAATCAATTTTGGAGTCTAATCACATATTAAATTCGACAGGTTATGGACCATCGAGAATTGGTATTGGTTCTAAACTTCGAGCACGGAGGTCCGGGTTAATTTTTGTTGAATTTTTGGGAATTCTTCAAAGGTCGAAGCCTTACTTATTGGGTTGATTCCAATGGGATTGATTTACTACTACCTTGGATGACGTTTGGTTAGATTCGAGCTAGTTGGACATGATTTCTCTAGAAGCAATTTTGGAGCTTTGGACTAGCCCAGATGAGGTAAGTGTGTTGCCTAGGATTTTTCTAATCGATATTGTTTCCTATATGCAGGGGTGATGTATATATGAGATGACGAGTATATACGAGGTGACGAGCGTATGTACATATGCCACGAGTATTTATGCTCAGAGTAGATTCTAGACTACTTTATGTGTTGTTTGATTGTGCGTTCTATTTGTTCTATGTTTTGCTCAATTGATTGACTACGTCAGAACATTAAACCATGCTAGAGTAGTAGAGTTAGTTGAGGCTAATGGTACCTTATTTTGAGGATGATGAACTATTCTTGAGATCGTTGTTATACTTGCTTTAGACGTAGTCACACATATGTTATGAACACGCATCGGTACATGTTATTCTTGTGTCATGCCTTAAATTGATGCATGACAACTTGAGCTTTTTTACCCACGTTAAATACTATAAAATGACTGTTGATGCTTATTTGGGCATGATAATCATTTGGATGACATATTACATGTTGGATCTGTGGTCATACTGTCACGACCCAAAACCACCACCCGGTCGAGATGGCGCTTAACTCACTTGTTAGGCAAGCCAAGCCTAACAATAATAAAAACATGATAACAAATTGCGAAAATAATATAAGTCTAAAATCCATATATCATAAATAATGCCAAATCATAGTATAACTCCCCAAAACTGGTAATACTGAGTCATGAGCTCTATAATATGGATACAAGTATGAAATACGGAGACACTGTCTGAATAATAACAACAACAAATAAACATAGAGAGAGACGTCGGGGACTGCGATCAAAGTAGCTCTAGCTTGATCTACAAGACCCAGCAACGGCTCAGCTCCCAAAGGTCGACTGGGTCCAATACCTAAATCTGCACAATTAAGTGCGGAGTGTAGTATGAGTACAACTGACCCATGTACTCTAGTAGTGGCAGGAGTAACCAGTGATACTCACATAACAACCTATTTAGTTCATAATATACAAGTACACACGCCAAATCATATATCAACTCAACAACTCAACATATAGTGGATATATGCATTAATCAGTGATGACCCAAGGGGTCATTTTATGAATTTAGACTCCGTTCTAGGCTTAATAGGCCTAAAAAGATTTAATTTTAAATACCTCAATTTACGTGCGCAGTCCGGGCGTGAAATCAGAAAGCTTTTATGTGAAAATATGAGAAATAGTGATTTCTAGAATTTAAATTTGATTATGGTTGACTTTTGTCAACATTTATAGTAAACGGACCCGAATCTGTGTTCCGACGATCCCGGAAGGTCCGCAGTAAAATATGTGATCGGTCGTATGCCCGGAAATGAATTCCGAGGTCCCAAGCCTTAGAAATCAATTTTTGAAAGAAATTGTTTTGCTGAAATATTTATGAATTAAAGAAAAGAAATATTGTTTGAAACCAATGGTATCGGGCCCATATTTTGGTTCCGGAGCCTGATACAGATTTATTATAGTATTTAAATACTATATGTGAAATTTGGTGAGAATCGGAGACGTGATTCGGACGTCCGGTTGAGAAATAGTGAAAGTTAAGGGTTCTTGAGAAAAATGATGAGTTTTGAGGTTAAATTCATAGTTTTACATATTATTTTCATGATTTGATCGCGCGAGCAAGTCTGTATGATATTTTTAAACTTGTGTGCATGTTTGGTTTAGAGCCCCGAGGGCTCGGGTGAGTTTTCGATAGGCTTCAGGATGTTTTTAACTTGTAAAAATAAAAAGAATCTGCTGTCATAACAGTTTATGGAGCACTGGTGCTCCACGCTTTAAAAAAGAAATTAAAAAAAAATTTACAGCAACCATAACCTATTAAAACACCAACTCGGGCAACAGTCTTTTTCTTCATATTTTTCGAACTACCAAGCCCTAGAGACGAGTTTCTTCACCCAAGTTCATCCCCAAAATGTTGGTAATCAATTCTAAACTCTACGCTTTCAATTACCCAATGTTTTTCATCATTTTAAATCACAAATCAAGAATTTTCATGGTAAAAATTGAGGGTTTGAGTAGAATTAGGGAATTTTATAAAAATCAAAATTTTTCATTGAATTAAGGTCGGATATCAAAACTAATAGTATATGTGGGTTCGTGGGTGAATGGGTAAACGTAATTTGGTCCGAACCCCGAGTTTAGACCAAGCGGGCCCGGGGTCGAGTTTTCACTTTATCTTTTTAGAAAACGTAGGAAAAATCATGTTTTTCAATAAAGTTAGTTCCTTTAGCATTAATTGATGATATTGAGTTAATTAAGATTAGATTCGAGCAAGATAGAGGTGAATTCAAAAGGAAAAGCAGTAATTGAGCAGTGAGTGGCATGCGGAATTGAGGTAAGTGTTTGGTCTAACTTTGACTTGAGGGAAAAGGAATCCCCACTTGTTTGCTATGTGAAATGCATGGGTGTGGTTTATAGGTGAGGTGACGAGTATCTATGCACCACCAAAATGTCCTGTTAAACATGATCATTTCCCCGTTCCCAATTTAATTGATCCCGGTCTTAATTGTTCTTTGTTAGTTATTGTTTTCATGACTACTAGGCCTCATTACTTTGCTATTAAATATTATTTGGTTATTTTGGAAGCATATTGGTTGTGTATTTGGTTCTATTGGGGGAACAGAAATGTTGAGCAGTTTGACACTAGGTTGGAATATATATATATATATATATATATATATATTCATGTCGGTTTCTTGATTATTTACATTGTTGTTGTTCAAAGTTTACGGGCTATATTATTTTCCGTTTGAAACTTTTGAATCAAAAAAATTGGTGTGATAAGGGTGAATAAATTGGTGTGATAAGGGTGGATAATTAATTGTGATATGGGTGAATATATTGATTGTGATATTGTGAATAGGTGGGATCAGATTGCACTCCGCAACAAGACATTGAAAATGAGGAATATTGATATTTTACTGATTTTTAAACTTTAAATGATTTGAAAATTCTTGTTTTACTCTACAGTTTTTCTTATATTTCGTACATGTGATTATTTTAAAGTTAAGTATGGAAACTTGGAGATTTACTTGAGTATTGGTTATAGTTGAGACCTGGAAAAGGCGGATGAGTTATTTCATTGTTGCTGCAGTACTTAATTATTTGTTAAATTTTCTTCTTGCTTTATAGTTATTGTCTCAATTATATTTTTCTTGTTCGTGTAGAATTATTTTGTTGCGTTATTGTATATATTATTGTCACAGATTATTTGTTGTTAATGCCCCGCCGTATCCTCGTCACTACTTCGTCGAGGTTAGGCTCGACACTTACTCAGTACATGGGGTCAGTTGTACTGATACTACACTCTCCACTCTTTTGTGCAGATCCAGGTACCGACCAACAGTAGGGATATTTAGAGCAGCTATTTACTTTTTCAGAGACACGAGGTATATCTGCCGGCGTTGGCAGATCCCGAGAGTCTTCTCTTAGTTCGTAGAGACTGTTTTTATATTTTTCAAAATAGTTATATTATTTCTTTCAGCCCATTATTTGTAGTATTCTTTAGTAGTTCGTGAATTGTGGCACCAGACCCTGGGGTAGTCTTAGAGTTTTTTGTATAATTAGTTCGTGGTTCGTTTATTTAATTGTTTATTATTTTATCTTTGGAATTATTCATCGAAAACCAATAGATTCAGTTTACTTTAGATTATTTTATTATGTCTAAATGGATAATTTATGCAAAGTAGTTAATCGAATTCTAACATTGGCTTGCCTAGCAAGTGTGGTGTTAGGCGCCATCACGATCCCTAAGGTTGAGAATTTGGGTTGTGACAGAGTTGGTATCAGAGCACTAGGTTGGTTAGGTCTCACAATTCACGAACAAACTTGGTAGAGTCTGAAGGATCGGTACGGAGACGTCTGTACTTATCTCTCAGAGGTTAGAAACAATTTCGCTTCTATTCTACTCTATCGTGCGAATATATTCTACCATTGATAATTGAACTTGTCTATTCTTGTCCTCTCACAAATATCGACAACACACAAATCGTCTACAACCGGACAAGAGATGAAGCCCCAATGACAGCTACGATTAGGGAAAGAGACAGAAGCATAACTCAGATAAAGCTCGAACATCAGCACTTATTGTACAATCTCTAATGGATCTAGACGCGGAGGTTCTAGCTCAGTCGGTACATGTTGGACTAGCCCTATCCCAGAAGGATTTATAGCTACTTTAGTATTGCATAACAAGGGAATAGTTGAAAGCAACGGGGTTGATTTATATGAGCAGTGAAGTTTAACATTGTGGATTATCAGGCATTGTGACCTATGACTTCATGCCAAGTGGAAAGTCCACTGTCAAGGAATAGATTGTGGGGTCATGTGTTATATCGGTTTTGCCTTGGAATGTATAAGGCATGATATTTTGCAAGAGATAAAGTTGGGACTTACGATATGCCTGCCTCCTTAATAACCATATAACTCAGTACCAAAGGAGTTATATAGACAACTTTAAATCTACAGAAGGTCTACTCAGCGTGGAAGTCACATTTGCGGATTTTGGGGTGCTTCAGAGGGAGTGCAGTGGTTGACAAGCTTCTAGACTATATGGTTTATGCCAAGGTTTATCTGTATAGAGCTCTACCTTTGGGGTCATTGTGCATCAATAAGGATAAGAGTTACCCTAAGGAATAATGAATGGTACATGAATAAGTGGGGTAGCTCAGCGGTGTTGAGTCAACATGGTAAAGGAGAAATTGGTCGCCAGTGGTTGAGGAAAGCCTACAAAGAGGACGACCAGCCAGTGCAACATCAACTATTTGACTCAGTTCTCATAATGATTTTGAAAGAGTTTATTTCTCGAACCTTCTATTTTTGCGTGGCGCTTAGGGTTTGAACGATTGTGTCAGGTCACCATGACAATGTCAGAACATGCCATCAGGTTTGATAAGTTAGCCTGTCATACTCCTACTTCGATTCATATAGACAGAGAGCAAGTCCACATGCTCATTAAAGGACTCAATTATGATTGTAAAATTTTTGTGCGACTCAGGGCAAGTTGATACTTTATTGCGGCTAGTGGTAGAAACTGTCCTAGCTTGGGAGAGTCATATTTCATCAGTGCACTCAGGCTACGTGCCCCATTGCAGTTACAACTCAACTACATGACCATCTAGGGAAAAAGGGGTCGGGGTGTCGAATGTGGAGGTTAGATTCCTAGAGGTGGAGACCCAGCCTGTTGATATATTTTCTATGGTATGGTTGAGGTCGTTACATTAAATGGTGTCATTACAAGAACAATCTCTAATTAGTATAAAGTGATGAATTCCTGAACTTAATACGACTATGCGTATCTAATAAAATTCTTCTAATATGCTCTACTCTCGGGTGAGCTTCGTAACTCAAAAATCTACTTATGTGAGTACTTGTATTGAGAAATTCTATGGAGATAACTAATTTTGTTTAACGGAAAATATTTAAAGGAAGGAAATGGAATGTTTCGATTGGCACGATATGCATGTTGCTTGTGATTCAGAATTGAGGACTAGATCCTCGCATTTTAATATGATATAGTATATTTAAACCGGGCTACAAAACGCGGTGGAAGTTATGTAAGGATGAGATCCTTGTGATGGAAATTCTTGCGTTTAAATTCTCCCTTGTGAATTAAAATTTTACTATAGTACTAATAGGGAGTCATGCTTGTAAAGGTTATTCTAAAAAACTTCTGTATAATAATAATAATAATAATAATAAATAAATAAATAAATTAACTATGCATAATTTGCCAAATTCGTGTTATAATTATTGAGCTTTGACCTACGAGGTATGTGCCTCCCGTGTGGCGTTAAATGAGACACGTTAATTCGGGTATATAATTATGAGGACTTCATGGATCGCATCTCGTTATCACTATTGTGAAGGTTCGAAAGGGGACTATTGTTAACGTGAAGCTGTTTGATGATTCTGTAATTGATTATGAACAACTATTAAGAACATGTTGAACCAAAAGGGTGTTCCATTCAAATGGTCGGACGAGTGTGGGTTGAACTTTCAGAAGCTCAAGATTGCTTTGACTACGGTGCCAGTGTTGGTGTCGTCCACGGGTTCAGGATGGTGCACGGTGTATTGTGGTGCATCTCGTATTGGATTAGGTGCAATATTAATGCATGATGGCATAGTGATTGCATATGCATCTCGAAAATTGAAAGTTCATGAGAAGAAGTATCATGTTCATGACTTAGAGTAAATGGGCATATGGGCATATGTGGTGCGAGTTGATTATTGTGTTGTGATATTGATACACATGCGGTGGTAAAGGGGTTGGTATTGAAACACATGCGGTGAGATAAGGTGGGCATTATATACGTATTGTTAGTAAGGGAGTCACTTGAAGCTACGTGATGGGATAAGGGGGCTAAAACGCATGTAGCTATTTCGGCAAAAATATTTAAAATAAATGCAAGGCTCACTCGGTGATATGAGGAAAGTTGCGATTCTGATTCGTGAAATGAGAATATGAGGTGTGGTACCTCATTGTGATTCTTGTTGTACATTCTAAATTGGAAAGGTTCGTTGATTTGAACGGTTATTGCATTATTTTCCTTAAGTTCATTCCACTATTATTTTAACCGTATTTGATCATTGTTGTTTTGCTAATCATATGTTCCCTCTTTGTTGTCATTTATTGCCTGAATTTTTTTTGATAGTCTGGTTGATAAAATTTCTTGTTTGTCATTATTTCTTACTTTCTATTATTAGATTATGCTCCATCCGTTTCAATTTATGTGAACCTATTTCCTTTTTAATCTATGCCAAAAAGAATGACCATTTTCCTTTTTGAAAATATTTTACCTTTATGCAATAATTTATAGCCACACAAAATATATGTGCCTCATTTTATACCACAAGTTTAAAAGTCTTCTCTCTTTTGTTAAACTTCGTGCCCCAGTCAAATGGGTTCACATAAATTGAAACAGAGGGAATTTTAACATTATGTTAAGGTTTTCTATGTCTGGTAGGTGTCTTGACATGATCTCGTCACTACTCTACCGAGGTTAGTCTTGATACTTACTGGGTACCGTTGTGGTGTACTCATGTTACGCTTCTGCATATTTTGTGAATGTGATGACCCAAACGGTCATCTTATGTAATTTAAGCTATATCTGTGTTCCGAGGCTCCGAGAGCCTCCGTTAGTCTCACCTCGATATGCGTGCGCAGCCCGGGCGTGTAGCCGGAAAGCTATTATGTGAAAATTTAATGAAAATGAGTTTTAATAATTAATAAATGAATATAGTTGACTTTGGTCAACATTTTTGGTAAACGGACCTGGACCCGTGACTCGACGGTCCCGGAGGGTCCGTAGGAAAATATGGGACTTGGGCATATGCTAGGAATCAAATTCCGAGGTCCCAAACCCGAGAAATGAATTTTTAAAGAAAATTGTTTTCTGAAAATAATAAAGGATTTTGAAAATGAATAATTATGTGAAAACCATGTTACCGGGTCCGTATTATGGTTCCGGAGCCCGGAACAGGTTTATTATATGTTATGTGACTTATCTGTGAAATTTGGTGTAAAACGGGCTTGGAATGACGTGATTCGGATAAAAAATGGGAAATTTAGAAGTTTAAGAAATTTCTAAGAGTTTTGAGGTTTAATTCCGTGTTTTCGATGATATTTTGATGATTTAAAAGCTTGAA
>MDKH01206538.1:0-23809 GCA_005239495.1 Nicotiana undulata
CGGGTTGCGCACGCATATCGAGGTGAGATTAACGGAGGCTTTCGAGGCCTCGGAACACAGATTAGCCGGAATTACTTAGGATGGCCTTTTGGGTCATCACAATCTTTTGCTGTGATTTTAATACTAAATGTAATATGTACCACATATTGGAAATACCTCACAAGGGTTTAGCTAAAAAAAGAAACAAATATGTTTCATTCTGTACTGAGGAATATCATGTACATTTTTAGGCGAATATGAATAATGTGTGCCTCAACTTTATTTATTTATCGAAGTAGAGCAGTTATTGTCGTTGAATAAATTATCCTCAGACCATTAGTTCTGGTCTATGTTTCTCCTTGTTTGTCCATTCTGTACCAAGAGTAACATAATTAAATTAAATTTTCTCGACGTATTATAATCAATCACATTCCCTATGTTTTATCCTAGCTGAAAATACTTTCATAGGAGATTTTACATGCCTGGGATAGAATGAAAGTGATCAGAAAATCATATATATTCACATTCGATATGAATCGACTGAATATTCAAAAGTATTAGAGTATAAGAAGGGCAGAACTTATATCAACGCAACAACGGGTTTGGGTTTAAATTAAAAAAATTGTGGTTAAATTCCAAGATATTTTTCTTTAACTTTTGAGCGTAGAAATCATACCAGGTAGCTGCTTGTAGTATTCATATTTAAAATATATTTTGTTCTTAAAACCATTTAAAGTTTAGCTAGTTTTAAAAAACATCAGACTCGGCACCTCCTCCTCTTCTTCTTCTTCTTTTTCTTTGGGTCTGAAGCAGGGCTCTGCCAAAGCTTAAATTTAGAAATTACGTCTTGAATTTGAACTTCATTTATAACTTCATACCCGTAGGTCTAACTTTTAAACTTCAAATATGCATGTTTCAAGTTAATTATGAAGCTGCTAAACTTTAAAAAGATTATAAATTTTACCAATTCTTTAAAAAGGGATTCTAAAAATAACTATTTGTGCGCTTCACCCCTTTTGCTCCACTCAAGGTGACTCATTTAGCTGTGCACATGTCACGATCCAAATCCCATGATAAGTCGCGATAGCTCTCAACCTCGCTGTTAGGCAAGTCAACAATTAAATCAATACTAAATCCAGAATGCATTTGAAAACAATTAACGAAATAAAGGTTGAAAGTTCGTTCATTTTCATAAAAAGTATAGATGTCATTATTTCAAATGTTCGAATGTGGCCGGAATATATATCTGAAATCATAACAAAATACAACTATGAGCAAAATATAAATCCCCAATATCCGGTGCCACAAGTGCATGAGCATCCACTAGGAAATACAATACTAATACAACATATGTCTGGAATATACAAGAGACAGGATAAAATAAATGAATATGATGGAGACTCTGTGTGTTGCAGATCGTAGCATGGAATGTAGCTAACCAAAAAGCCCCTTCAGCAGTTGCGCCTATGCGCCAAGATGACCACTAAATGAACATGTATCAGTACATGCACAATTAGTGCTAAAATATAGCATGAGTACGTAAATTAATGCGTACCCAATAAGCATCTAGCCTAACGTCGAATAAGTAGTGACGAGGGGTCGACATCGACATGTACTAGTGGTCCCATAAATCATGTATAATAAAAGTAGGCAGGTATGAAACATAGCAAGTAAAACAGTGAGAGCATGTATAGATACATAATACGATCCACAATTGAATACTAGACACAAAGTCCTCAAATACCGGATACTTCCTCAAATGGAGTACATAATGGAAATAAAATGTCATGTCTCAAGCTAGGAAATGAATTATTGTCAAATGTTACGCACGATTCTGCCGAGGCGAGCGGCCCAATCTTATAAGAGTAATGGCATGAATTTTGGTGGTAACATACGACCCGATCCCAGCTAAGACGTTCAGCCCGATCCCATAATCATATACACTGCCGGGGGTCGACCGGCACGAACCATAGTTACATCTCGTAATATTGTCGAGGCGAACTACCCAATCCAATAATGGTAATGCTGATGCGTTTAGCCCGATCCCATAGGAATAATGAAGACTTGACGGGTCACTGACCCTACTCACAAATATATGTGTGAGTTATGGAATTCAAAAAGCTTCCGGACAAATTCGTACAACACAGGTGAAATCCATAAAAGGAAGTGTAATATCTAATACTAATCAAGTGGCTCGCCAAATATCTAAAATCGTAAGTCCGATAATTTACGCAAGTCTAGTCTCGGGCAAAATGCAAATTAAAGCAATTAAATAGGCATAACCCATATAGTACAATTAAAGCATGGCGTGACTCTAAGTCTACCCGAACTTAATTAGGAATTTTAGCATACGTGCGTATCTCCCACAACATGACGCACATAGCAAATATATCACCTACGAGGTAAATTCCCATTCACAAGGTTAGACGTGAGACTACCTTGATCCGAAATCCGATAACGGGATCCAACGCCTCTCTAACACCTCAAATCCATGCGAAACGATCCAAAACTAATCAAACAACGTGAAACCAATCAAAATATACTCCAATACTTGTAACTTAACAATTTATAACAATTTCCAATTCCACTCGAAAAGTCAACAAAGTCAACCCCGGGGCCCACGTGCCCAAATTCAGAAAATTGTCGAAGATAAATATTACCATAGCACCACAAACTCAAATATATAATTTATTCTCAATTTCTTGTCCAGTTTCGTGGTCAAAATTCAAAAATATCACTTTTAGGTTTTTTTCCAAAATCCCACAATTTCTACTAATTATTTATGTTAAAATCCATATATAATCCATGTGTTTAACTTACAACAAGTGGGAATAAATTACCTCATGATAGATGATGAAAATTGATCTTTAAAGTCGCTCCAAATCGCCTCAACAAGAGAGAAATTGAATAAAACGGGCTCACACCGAGCTCCATGTTATAAGCCTCTACCAGACCTTTCATCGCGTTCGCGAAGGCCTTCCTGCCCAAAGCTTTTCGTTCGCAAGCTGTGCATCACATCCGCAATCACTAATCGTCCCCACCATCCATCGTGTTCACGGTAATCACGGAGGGCAAACCTGTCAGCCCGCACTTCTTTGCGTTTGCGACTCCATTGTTGCTTTCGCGTAGGGTAAAAGTCCCCTAGCCTCAATTTCTTCTCCGCAATCGCAACCCCTTTGTCACATTTTCGTAGCATAAATTATCAGCAGCCAAATTCCTTCATCGCGAACATGTGCTCCCCACTGTGGTCGCGAATAACAACACCAGAAACCAACATCAGCCATAGAAAAACACTCAAACTTGGTCCAAAACCACCCTGAATCACACCCGAGGCCCCAGGGACCCCGTCCAATCACACAAATAAGCCCCAACACCTTATCCAAACTTTTACAAAGGCTTGAAATGTACGAATAATATTAAAACCACGAATCGGACATCAAAATCCTTCTTCTAACATTCAAACATTCAAATTTTGTCGAACACGTTCAAATCACACTTAGACATTCCGGATTACGACCAAACTTCACACACAAGTTTCAATCAATAATATGAACCTATCCAAGGTTCTGAAATACCGTCCGGAGTTTGATAACCCCAAAGTTCATTCTATGTCAAACTTACTAAATTTCAAACCTAATGCAAAGTTACGATAATAACTGCTGAATCGTTCCCGGACCATCCGATACTCCACCCGAACATATGCCTAAGTACGAAATCACCTTACGAACCTATAAGAACCTTCAAATCCCAATTCCGAGGTCGTATACTCAATAGTCAAACCTTGGTAAACTCTTCCAACTTAATGCTTCCAAATTGAGAATTTTCCTTCCAAATCAACTCTAAACTTCCCCAGATTCAAATCCGACTACACATGCAAGTCATAATAGATGAAGTGAAGCTACTCAAGGTCCCAAACCACCGAACGACATGCTAGATCTCAAACAACCGGCTGGGTCATTACATTCTCTCCCATTTAAACATATGTTCATCCTCAAACGTGATAAGAACTATTCCAAAGTTGCCAAAAATCACTGTATAATACCTTTTGCTCCCGTTCGTTCCATTACAGTACATATCAACACATTAGCTTAACCCAGACTAAAGATTCTTCCTACTACCTTAGCCCACAAGCTTAGAACCAAATTCCAACATCTGGAATTGTCTACAAGGTCTGATTCTAGCATACATACATCACATCAGTTTCAACAAGTCGTGCCAAAACATGATTATACACCCATGATGTAATCACTCCATGCACCGCATAATTTATATGCCTATAATAACATCCTTCAATGACAATAGCTGCAAATTTATGAACTTGATGCCTGTAATGTACCTCATGACACATAAAAATCATGTTCCAAACCTCTTAATACTGCAACGAAGAAAGAGACATAGAAAATCTCATAACCACCCGTCAAATCAATAAACATGGAGTTTCCCTTGCTTGAGAATCATTGCCGCATTCTGAATTGATTTGTGACATTCCTTCCCCAAACATACATTATACCAATCCATTTGCACCGATTTCACGTCCAACAACGTCGTCTCATCCAGTACAAGCTGCTCAATCGACAAGACACACCAAAAACCATCTAGAATCTCATATGACATCATTAATGCGCCAACAAGCAACAACTCTAATATGACCAATAAGGAGAAGCGAACCAGAGTACATAATTATCTAGCCCGCCTAATGAAATAAACGACTGATCCAAAGCTATAAATCTATCTTAGAAATGAGAAACTAAACACAAAAAATAAGTGTAAGGAACCGTACTCAACATCTTACTATTGCGACCTGCAACCCAATCCACACTGGATACCGCTGTGGCATGTAAACCCGATCCAAACATCGTACCAGTTGCAGCGTGCCACCCGATCCACACATAACAAGCAGTAAGGGAGTACCCATTGAGCCAAAATGCCTATAACCACTGGACACACGCATACCAACTACAAGCATGCCAAATGCATAAACAGAACTCTCGGGACACAGATAGCACCATGCACTACAAAAGTCCAAGAACGCCTAAGGTGCAATAAACAACTAGCATCTCGAGAGCCATATCGCTCATATAACACCACAAGATACATAGGACCATAACACACGTGTGAATAATCAAGATGTCTCACAACCCACATAGCATAAAAAAGTAACACATGAAATAGACGATGACATGAATAACATTCACCGCGCCTGAATACTCATCCATTGACAAATGTTACGTCGTATAAACATATTCGATATGGTGTAGAATATACCTTCACATTAGGCCCACTAATGGACCTCAAGCCGATTTTGATCATTCCAAAATAGGTCAATAACCTTCCAAAGATCCACAAAGACCATATCCATGGAAAATACGATCAACCGTCAAAATCGGAACAAACTTCCACAGCCTGTAACCAAGGGAATATAGCGTCTATCATACTTAAACTCTTCGATTAGCGACCAAACCAGAATCTTCATACCTAATTTCAATCTCTACCACTTAAATGACTAACACATCACACTCGTACGATCATCCCGTAGGAGATAGTCCCACAACCTTCTGTGCTAGATAGCAAAATCTGCATATCCGTGGCTACCAACCATACTATTTTTGTAATACAAACCAAGAATCTGCAATTCAATACACAATGCCTATTCCACCAAATACCATTCTGAGGCGACATTAAAGTAGCTCCAACATACTCTCAACATTTGAAATCTTTCCCCTCTCCTCCAAGCTTGTGACATCCCGGTCAAAACTGGACCGCAACCAAATTCCCATAACCGCGAAAGACAAAAACCTCAAGTTGTGTCCTAAACCGCCATAACTCTTTCAAGACCCATTTATATATAACCAAACCATCATAACCAAATCCTTACGAATCAACCAAATTATGGAGACTTCCAAGCCTGCAGTGAAGCCATGAAACACTTGTATAGCCTTATCGCATCGAAGGAATCGATTACTTCCTTTACTATGTTGATCTAAACTACTACTAAACTGATTCAACTCTTCATTTTTCTCTTGACTTACCTTCAACATTTATACCTCTCCTTTCCAGCACATAAGGGACCTCAATTAACACTCATCCCGAGTGAATCCAAATCGCAAAATCGCATTGCCTCAATGCCTATAAGCCACTTTATACTCTCCCCATGCACTCAATAGTATCTCAGACTTATACACCCGTTCTAGAATGATCTTTTTCGAATCCGAAGTTGTTTCTTCCGTCTCTCTAACACCACTAACATTAATAGAAATACCCCAAGTCTCTTTCACACTCCATTGAAAAACTAATTTCTTAGCCACACAATGAACCCAAAAATCCTTAGACACCAAACTTTAATTCTTGAACCCACTAGAACCATCATTGAGAGTCGTCCACTCAGACCTGGTCCCGAATATATAGCTGACAACCAGTGCTCCGTTAGCACACGAATAATCCCAAAGAAGCAATTGAATGAATTTATTCCCTTGCACATCACCTTCACGAAGGAATATCAAATCTGGGTCATTTCATAACTTTCACACATCAATAAGGTGAAATTTAGCACACATCCATCAAATTTCTTGCTCGAATTAACCCTGATGTTCTCTTCCTCGGTCATAACTAATCCTCCAACGTACCACTAACCAGAAACTACAAAGCCACATAACCACATGACCTAATCATAAACTGTAGGTTCCCCCACTTAGCTTTAAACCATAATCACAAAACCAAAGGACCCACAATGATTTTCCCCCTAGCTGCCATGACCTCTCACGTTACTCAGCCAAATTTCTCACAGGCTATTGTTGTACTAATCATAACCCGCCACAAATTACTGGCCCTAATTCTCAACCTTCTAATAGTCGCACCATCTTCTTCACGCGATCCAAGCCCACATCATAGTACATGCCTCCCATTGGATAGAAAGTAGAACTCCTCATAAGAACTTCATCAGAAATCGCGCAATCCCTAACCTTCTCACAGGAGATAGCCCACTTGTGTAATTGCATATGGACATCTTCCTACGACATTGCCCTAGTTACATACACCACGAAACCAGTAAGTCCTCCTAAGCTCATACTCATCCACCAGCCATAAGAGTCCGTTTAGTTTCATTAATACCAATTGAAGGTCCAACAATGCGTTCAACTTTCGAGGCTATGTTGCATCCTAAAACGACAATCGAACATTCCCATTCCCCTACATTTCCAAGCGAGCTCTTAAAGTTGCATTCGAACTTCTTGAGTATAGAAGCCACCACCTCACACGATATAACCCGACTTAGTCATTTGTCCACCATGACCCAAATCATACTAAGCTTTCTCAAAGTAGGTGGATACCCTGCCACAAAATCCATACGATATACTCCCACTCCCACTTAGATTTAGCCAACTCCTAAAGCGAATTGCTCGATCTCTACTGATCATGCTCGACCTGATAACAACTGAACCACCAAGGACACATCCCCCATGTCCTTCCTCATCCTTCGCTTCTAAATATACTATTTCAAATCATAAACCATCTCTGTAGCGTACGAACGAATAAAGTACCTCTGAGCCCTCTCGTTGACCATATCCCTTGAATCGTCGATAATAGAAACATACTGCCATTGCTGATAATCGCTTCTTAGTTACCATTTCAAAACACCATGCCCCAAAGGCAAGCAAATGAAGACCATCATACCAACGAGCCTTAATGTGTTCGAATAAGGACAATGACATCACAATACAAACAAGAACTCCACCAAATTTGGAGATGTCAAATCTTGTGACTCCGTCAACCAACGCCTGAACATCCATAGTTTAATTGCCTCTCCTCCGCTGGAATTTAATGTCGCATCTCCAGTCACTAACTGAATAACCCTTTTTCCTGAAGTACTCGTTGCCGCAACACATAAGTAAACACCCTATCGTTCACACCAACACTACGCGATAACAACGCATGAACATCACAATACACTGTTCATAGCCCCAAAACCATGGGCAACAACAATACTGGGCTAAAACGATAGAAAGCCCTCTAGAAGGCAACGATGGTAGTCCGCCCACATACACAATAAAAAACATCCGCACTACACCTGTATCATCTTCACAACCCGTCGGTGCCCAACTAATAGCAAATACTCGACATCGCACACGAATAAGTAGGACGGAACTGAAGACATAAACTTCAACCAAAATAGAGTCGCACGGCAAGGAATTAAGAAAGGGAAGTTATCCTAACAACCTTGTAGCCCCTCGAAGATAAGTATAGGCGTCTTCTCACCGATTCACAAGACTCTACTAGACTTGCTCATGAATCGTGAGACCTAAGTAAAACTAGTGCTCTAATACAAAACTGTCATGACCCAAATCCCAAAATAGGTTTTGATGGCACGTAAAACCGTTGTTAGGCAAGCCAACAATTAAATCAATATGTCAATAGTAAATCCAAAATGTATTTCAAAATAATTAACGAAATAACGAGTGAAAGTTCGTTCATTTTCATATAAAATATAGATGTCATTAGTTTAAATGTTAGAATGTGGCAGAAATATAAACCCAAAATCGTAACAGAATACAACCACGAGCAAAATTGAAATCCTCAAAACCTGGTGTCACCAGTGCATGAACATCCACTAGGAAATACAATACTAATACAACATCTGTATGGAATATAAAATAGACATGATAAAATAAATGAATATATGGAAACTCCGTGTGCTATGGATCGTAGCATGGAATATAGCTCACCCTTAATGTTTAACCAAATAATTAGATCATTTGATCAAAGCTATTTTTAAGATGAACGCGGGTTAATGATAATCACTGAAATACTATTAAGTAAAGAAAAATAGGTAAATGATGATAATAAGATGCTTCAGAAAAGTAAAATGTATTGTATTCGAAGTCCATATGTTCCTTACAAGTTATATTCTCTTCCCTTATATAGGGAATTTCTTAATATAACGTCTATCTCTTGCAATGATCACTCATTAATGACTAATTATTACATTAATGGGGCGTTACAAAGGATAACTGTAACTGTTTCATGAAGGTTATGTAACGTGTGAGTCATTAATGGTGGATCCCTGAATCTGGTCGTAGCTTTGTCCGAATTTGTTATGACCATGTTTCTTCCCTGTCTCAATCAGGTTGAGTTTCCCGTAGCTGATTACCCCGAAGGTTTATTGATCCGTACCTTTCTGCTCCGTGCCTCTTTATAGAATCATGTCCATCTATCACGTTTTTCTTGGTCTACGTAGCTGGCTGAGCTATCAAGAATTATCTTATGTGTGAAACTCTTTTTTACCAATACAGATAGTCCCCCGACTTACTATTTGTTTATCGATTAATATTTGGTAAGTGGATACGCATTTATGGAAGGAATATTGCCGCCGCTTTATCCCGAAACATTGTATCCTTTTCTGAACATAGGTGTCGTTTGTCACTTCCATTTAACTCAAGCCACGTGTCCCTTCCGGATTGGTTCTGCAGTTACTTGGCGCCTTTTAGGGATTTTTGCGGCTGGGTCAGTCACGAAGTGACACCTTCAATTATGACTTTTCTCATCATTGTTTTTTCCCATGTTTGACGGTTGTCTTCAAGTATAAATACCTCTCTTATTTTCTTTACTTTCACGAAACGCTTTATAACTTGTCTCTTTTATTTGTAAAGAATTCCTTCTTTTCTTCGTAAGTATGTCTTCCTCTAACAAACCTGATAGAGTTATAGATGTTGAAGGATTAACCCCTTCTTCTGCTCCAACCCGGAGTCGGAGAGGTGGTAGATTAAGGAGCTTAGGTGTTACTCCTTCGAGAGGCTCTTCTTCTTTCCAGATTACTTCTTCTCCATCTGCTAGGTCTTTAGTTTCTACAAGATATAGGGCTTCCAAGTCTTCATCTAGGGGTAGAGATCATCATGGACCTTTACACGAACCACGAGTAGACGAAATCATTCCTACTGAGTTTACCTTTACGAGGGATAGTCAAGTCCTTTTAGATCAGTCATTATCTCTTGATAGTGTTGATAGGTACCCTACCCTTATCACTGAATGTCAGATTTCCCTTGTTCGTAGGGAATGTTTTTGGAGGTCAGATTTCCCTGTCTATATTCGAATAGCAACCAAACAATAACGTCTTACAAGACGGGGTATTCTTTTGTTTATACATACCCTTTTACTTTAGGATTTAGACCTCCTATCGATCTAGTCATCATTGACTTCTGCCGTTTCTTCAGAATTTGCTTAGGACAGGTTGGTCCTCTTGTGTGGCAGGTTGTTGCATGTCTCAGATGCTTAGCTACTTCAGCTTCAGTTTCTTTTACTTTTAACCATCTTATTCATCTTTATTCTCCTGCCTTATTTTGTCAAGGGATTTTTACTCTGGCTGCTAGGAGTAAAAGAGTGTTGGTAACCCTTGGAGACGATAAGGACAGAGGTTGGTACCTCCGGTATGTTGCTGTGCCCACTGCTGGTTTAGTGGGCGAGGAAAATCTTCCCTTCCCTGAGAAGTGGAATCGTGCACGTGAGTACATTTTAGCTCACATTTGTTATTTTTCTTCTTTTTGCATGAAGTGTTTTACTAACACTGTATATGTTCCTTCTTCCTTCAGCAATCATGGGTACTGTTGAGAATGTCTCCGGTATCCGTGATTGGGTAGAAAAATTGTTGTCAGTTGCTCCCTTGGAAGAAAGGTCTTGGAAGTACTTCTCTAGGAAGTACGGTTGGAAAGTAAAGACACACGGTAAGTGAAGCTTTGGTTTCCGCTCCTTTCCTTACTCGAGCCTCTTTTCCTCTTTTGCTTAACTTTTTTCCTTTTGATAGGGTTTCCCGCTCGTGGGGCGTCTGCCGTTTCTATTCCGAAAATGTCTCTGGCTCAGGCCCAAGAAATTATTGCTGGTTCTTCTTCCTCGAAGAGGAAGGTTAGTGAGTCTCGAACCTTAGAAGAAGAAGAAGAAAAGGAGGGAATTTTGGTGCACAGGTCACGAAGAAGGAGGGTGATTTCGGACGATGAGTCTTCACCCGTGGTTGTGCCTTCCGTGCCTGAAGTCATACCCTCTACCTCTGAAGATGCTTCTCCCTCTTTCGTACATGAGTCTGTGGTTCACTTGTTCCGTGAAGTCTTTGGCCCCGCTATTGATGAAGTCCCTTTGGTTGTTTTTCCCGCTTCTTCCAGAGAAGCTCTTTCGTCTGCTCCTGCTATTTCTTCTGCTCCCTTGGCTATTACTACTCCCGTTTCTTCCTTGCCTGTGGCTCTTTTAGTCCCTAAAGTTTCCATGCCTATTACTTCTTCTGCTTCACCATTTTCATTATCCGTGGCTCCTTTACCTCAGCCTACTTCCGTGCCTCCTCCTGTTAGAGAAGTAGGGTCTTCCGGCATGGAGATGAGGCAAGTGCTAATTGAGGTTACGGCTTATGGGAGCCTTTTTAAGAAATCTGTCCAACCCGAAGTGTGGCTGAAGCCTTTGATTGGCCCAACAGAGAGGACTAAGCTTGATAGCCATAACTCCCTTACTTGGGCTAACGAAGTCGTTCATTCCTCTTTGAAGGTAAAATGTGTTGTCTCTCATTTCATTTTTGTACATGAAATCTATCATATCTAATTGATTTCCTTTTTTGTAGACCAATCTTATAGGCATAGAACTTATGAAGAGGATTTCTAACACTGATCAAGAGCTAAAGGAGTGGCATGCTGAAGCAGGGAATTGGAAGGGGCAATATGAAAGCCTAAGGCTCGACATGGAAGCCTTAGAAGAACAGAAGTGTACCTTGGAGCGGCAGTTGAGAGTCGTGGCTGACGAATTGGCAGTGGAGAAGGCTTCCTCTAACCAAGCGGACAAAGACAAGAGCATTCTTGAGTCTTCGTTTGCTGAACAATTATCCCGTGCCTCGGAAGAAGTTAGGAGCTTGAAAGATTTGCTGGGGTAGAAGGAGGAATACTCAGGCGAGCTTGTGCAGTCACTCACTCAGACTCAGGAGGATCTTCGCAATGCTTTAGATAAAGTTCAACCTCTGGAGGAGTCGATTGTACCTTTGAGGGATGCCCATGATGCTGTTGAAGCTGAGAAGGACGGGCTAAGAGCTGAGCTTGAGGTATGGGAGAGAGATTATGATGCTCTCGAAGAGGCGGTTGTTGTCGATGTTATTTGGGAATACATGAATTCTCGCCTCGACACATTGACGGAAATGAGTCGGGAAGATTTTGATCTTGACGCTGAAATTGCTAAAATCAAGGAAGCCATGGAGAAGGCTCAACAAGATCAGACTCTCTCTTCACCTGAAGGTGAGACTTCTGTTGCTCACGCCTCTTCATCTCAAGTTGCTCCTGCTCCTCAAGAAGTCACTCTTCCTCCTCAAGAAGATTAAGTTGTTGATTCACCCCCTTTTTTATTTGATTGGTGGTTACCCCCAACTCCATCGGGGGTAGATTTGGACCTTTTAAATTCCCCAACTGACAACATAGGGGAACCTTAATGTATAAATTATACGCGGCTAAGTACTAGTTAGTACTTAGTTCTTACTTAGCCGCTCTTTTTGAATATATGCAAGTATGACTTTTTTGCTTTAAGTTTTGTTTCACTCTTAAGTCTTTTGCATGCTTTAATTTTTGAGGTTTCTATTTTACCTCTGAGTTTTTGCATAAAGATGCTGAAATCACTCGTACCTTTTCATAGTAGGTATGGTGTTGTATATAAAATATGAGCCTTTTTGTAGTAGGCTTTGTTTATGAAAGAGGGCCCTTTACGACTGACACTTAATGAAGAAGACGTCTCAACTTCATGATGGTGTAATAATGCAATAAAGTGATAGGAATTTTTCACATGTTGAAGAATGTTTCTGAGGAAAGTTTTTTGTTTGAACTTCCACGACATTTTACATGTGTTTGATTATCGTCTAAAACTCATGTTGCAACTGTTTTTACTTAACAGATTTGATATACACTTGTATTTCGTAACTGTTTTTCATATGTAATCATTTTTTGAGTTAATACAAGGGAACGACTGTTTTTCGTACGTAATAGTTTTTATAAAGATTGGGGTTTTCACCCGCAAATATTTTTGTTGATAACAATTTTTAATAAGTACGAGGGAAATGCTTTTACATCCGTAACTGTTTTATTTTATAACAATTTTCTGAACAAATACAAGGATTTTGATCTTTCATCCGTAAATGTTTTATTTGATACAGTTTTTTATATGAGTACAAAGATTTCGTAACTGTTTTTAATCACAACAATTTTTGAATGAGTACAATGATGATGATCTTTTACCCCTAACTGTTTTTTGGTTACAACAGTTTTGAATAAGTATAAAGATGTGCATTTCTTCCTCGTGGCTAATATTTTGCCTTTCAACCCGAATATTGTTCGAAGGTTTTTTGAATTAGGCTTTGCATTTGAGTTTTCAACTCTTTCGATTCTGTTCGAGTTTTAAGCTCTTTCGATTCTGCTCATATCACTTGACGTGTTGGGTAGATGGATCTTCAGGCTCGAGCTTTGACTTTATGATAGTCTTCTTTGCTTCGTCTTAGCCTTCCATACTGTATAGTCCCCCAAGTGTTTGAGCTTTCAAGAATGAATTCTCGAGCACTTGATTATTCCTTCCTTGTGGTCCTTTTCCTGAAAAGGAAAAACGTGCGGGATTCTAAGGTATATAGTTTTTAGATGATGATTGCTTAACCCTTTAAAACGTCCATCAGAAAGTGTAACCCTAGACCTGGAATTGTGTTATTTCCTCGCATCTTTGCAGGTCTAATATCATCATCTGGTGATGGGTTAGCTTTATGCCTATCATCTAAAAAAGTTAGTAAAATTTTAAATGTTCAAAATAAAATCGAACGTGTGATACCTGACCGGGGGTACTTCTTTTCCTTATAAGTAGTACTTCTTCAAGTGGATAGCATTCCAACTTGTCGGTAGGATTCTGCCGTCTATAGCTTCCAGCTCGTAGGCGCCCTTTCCAGCTATGCCTCGGATTTTGTAGGGTCCTTCCCAATTTGGGTTCAACTTTCCTACGCCTGCTTCTTTCGTTGATCGAAAGAATTTTTTGAGAACGAAGTCCCCAATCTTGAAGTATCTGAGATGAGCTTTACGGTTGTAATAACGCTCTATGATTTGTTTTTGAGCTGCCATCCGTATTAGCGCTACTTCCCTTCGTGGTTCAAGCAGATCTAGATTAGTCCTCAATTCATCGTCGTTTGCTTCCTCCGTGGTTGTTATAAACCTTATGCCTGGTTCGCCAATTTCCACAGGTATTAAGGCTTCTGAGCCATAGACAAGTGCGAACAGAGTTTCTCCCGTGGCTATTTTTGAAGTTGTTGTGTATGCCCATAGTACCGTTGGTAACTCATCAGGCCAATTTCCTTTGGCTTTATCTAGCCGTTTCTTCAGGTTGTTGATGATGATTTTATTCGATGATTCTGCTTGACCATTAGCCACGGGGTGGTATGGCGTTGAAATGATCCGCTTGATTTGCCAGCTTTCGAAGAATTCTGTGATTTTGTGAGCCTATGAATTATGGGCCATTATCACACACGATCTCCTTTGGTATACTAAAGCGGCATATTATGTTTCGCCATAAGAAGCTTTTAACTTCCTTTTCTCGCACTTGTTTGAATGCTTCTGCCTCTACCCATTTTGTAAAATAGTCGGTTAGCACGAGTAGAAATCGTACCTGTCCTTTAGCTGGGGGAAGAGGTCCTACTATGTCCATACCCCATTTCATGAAGGGCCATGGGGATATAATTGGATGCAATAATTCCGTTGGTCGATGCATGTTATTGGCAAACCTTTGGCATCTGTCGCATTTGGATACGAAGTTCTCGACCTCTTCTTCCATCTTAGGCCAATAATACCCAGCTCTGATTAGGGTTTTTACCAAGGATATCGCCCCTGAGTGATTTCCACAGTGTCCTTCGTGGAATTCTTTCATCACGAACTCCGTTTGATTAGGTCCGAGGCATTTAGCTAGGGGCCCTCTGAACATCTTGCGATATAATGTATTGCGAATGAGGAAGTACCGTGCAGCTTTACGGCGGAGTGCTTGAGATGTTTTCTTATCTTCAGGTACGGTACCATTCTGCAAAAACCTTAGAATTTTGTTTCTCCAATCCTAGGTTACATTGTTGAAAGTTACCTCATTTCTGTCTTGTTCGATCGCTGAATGGAATAAATGAACGACAATTGCATTGTCTTTGTTTGTTACTTCCGTGACTGCTGCGAGGTTAGCTAATGTATCTGCCTCCGCATTTTCTTCTCTAGGTATCTGTATTACCTTCCATGTTTTGAATTGTCTTACGAGCTCTCGTGCCTTTTCCAGGTACTGTTGCATCGGAGTCTCTCGAGCGATGTAAGTCCCCTGCATTTGATTCACTACCAGTTGGGAGTCACTGTTGATTACAATTTGCTCGATTGAGAGTTCTCGTGGGAGTTCTAGTCCTGCAATGACAGCTTTGTACTCTGCTTCGTTGTTAGTTATAGGATAACATTTAATAGCTTGTCGTGTCTTTTCACCCGTGGGTGATATTACGACTATGCCTAAGCCGACGCCTTTTACATTGGAGGAGCCATCAATAAAAAGGGTCCATAGACCCGGATTAGCACCGTTAAAGAGTTGTAACTCTTTTTCCACTTCAGGGACAATGCTATTACTAAAGACAGCGACAAAATCAGCTAATATTTGAGACTTAATTGCAGTCCTAGGCTGATATATTATTTCATGCTCACTTTATTCTATGGTCCACTTGGCTAATCTTCCTGACAGTTCTTGTTTATGCAAAATATTCCTTAAAGGATATGAAGTCACAACAGTGATTGGATGACATTGAAAAATGGTCGTAATTTTCTAGATGCCATTATTAAAGCTAAAAGGCTAACTTTTCTAGATGTGGATATCTGGTTTCAGCATCTAGTAAAGTTTTACTGACATAATAAATAGGAGATTGTTTACTTTATCTTCTCTTACAAATACTGCACTTACAGAAATTTCTGAGACAACTAGGTAGATGTACAGCTTCTCCCCTTCTCTTGGCTTTGATAGCAGCGAGGGTTTTGATAGGTAAGTCTTCAGATTCTTGAGGGCCTGCTGACATTCTTCAGTCCATTTGAACTGATTATTCTTTTTTAGGGCTGAAAAGAATTTAAAACTTTTTTCGGAAGACCTGGAAATAAATCTTCCCAAAGCTGCGATTCTTCCTGTTAGTCTTTGGACTTCTTTTTTATTTGTTAGTACATCAGGTATTTCTTCTATAGCTTTAATTTGAGCGGGATTTACCTCTATTCCCCTGTTTGACACAAGGAAACCCAAGAATTTACCTGATTCTACGCCAAAAGCGCATTTTTCTGGATTCAGCTTCATATTATACCTGCGTAAAATGTCAAATGTAATAGAGAGATGCTGGAAATGATCTCCCGCTCGTGTTGATATTACCAGCATGTCATCGATGTAAACTTCCATCGTTTTTCCCAGTTGTTCCTGGAACATCTTGGTCACTAGCCTTTGATACGTGGCTCCAGCGTTTTTAAGCCAAAAGGCATGACTTTATAACAATAAGTCCCCCTGTTCGTAATAAAGGAGGTTTTTCCTCGTCTGAGGAATCCATTTTAATCTGATTATAACCAGAATATGCATCTAGAAAGCTTAGCAATTCATGACCTGCGGTGGCATCAATCATTTGATCTATATGTGGTAATGGGAATGAATCATTGGGGCATGCTTTATTTAAATCAGTATAATCTACGCATACTCTCCATTTGCCATTCTTTTTTGGTACTACCACAGTGTTAGCTAACCAGTTAGGGTACGTTACCTCTCGTATTGAACCAATTTTCAAGAGTTTTTGTACCTCTTCATCAATCACTTGGTTATTGAATGGTCCTTGCTTTCTTTTCTTCTCTTCGATCGGGGCTCAGCCTCGTGCCTATATACACCTTTTGTTCAGGTTTTTGTTTGAACAATGGAACAACTTCGAGCTCTTCCGTGGTTGTTTTGATGTGCTCGTCTTCCTCCGGTCATGAATGACGTCCGGTATGGAATCTACATCCGTTTGGTCCAATGCATTTTTCGTGGTGACTTGATTCACCTTCTCGTGAGTATCCCCTTCCGTATTTGTTTGAATGTTCATTTCTTTTGTACCTGCTTGGTCAGTAACGTTTTCCGTACCTGTTTGACTGGTGACATCTATCTGGAAGATTTCTCTATCTTCTGATTCTTCCATCTCTACTTTTTTGTCATAATGCACCACGGAATTTATATTTCTGGAGGTCTGTTGATCACCTCTAATTTGTATGATTCCCCATTCTGAAGGGAATTTAATTATGGTACCGCTTTCATGTCGTGGATCCAGGGCCTTCCCATAATCAAGTTATAAGCCATGTCAGTATCAATGACTTGGAATTTGGTGTTCTTAGTTACTCCCTTGGCGTAAGTGCTAAGTTCGATCTCTCCTTTGATTATCACCGTAGAGTTATCAAACCCTGATATGGCTCGTGCCTTTGGGATCACTTGATTCCCCATGAGCATTTCTTCCACGACTCTTAGCAGAATGATATTGACTGAACTACCTGGATCAATCAACATTCTTTTAACGTTAGTGTCATGAATGATAAGGATATTACCAGAGCATCGTTGTGGGGAAGCATTAGTCCGCCAAAATCTGCATCGTCAAATGTTATATTATCTTTATCTGGATGTTCTCGAACCCGCTTTTCGTGGGTAATTATGACATTCGAGACTAATTTGCAAACTATTCCGTTCACTTCCTCTACTTCATGTATCACGTTGACGGTTTTTTTGGAGATGGAGGCTTCGAGGGCTCCTGCCTGTTCTTCATATATGCATGTTTACCTTTATCACTAAACAATTTTGTTAACTAGCCCTGTTTCAATAATTGTTCTATTTCACCTTGTAAAAATCTGCAATCTACAGTCATGTGTCCATGATCATTATGGAATTCACACCATAAATCGGGGTTCCTTTTATTTGGGTTTGACCGCATTTCTTTGGGCCACTTAACCTTATCTCCCATATTTCTTAATATCAAAACAAGTTCAGGAGTACTTACATTAAAGGTATGATCCCCGATTCGTGCATTACCTCTAGGTCGTTCATCCCGATCCTTTCTGGATCTAGGTGAGGATGAGCTTACATCCCTGCTTGGTTGTCTATAATCTGACCTAGTATTTTCAAACCTGGGGTGAGTTTTGTGTCCCGATGGTCCTAAGTAAGGATCATACCTGTTTTTACATGAATTCTTATATAATTCGGATCGCCTGGATCTGGAATGATCTTCATTGAGCAATGATATCTTCTTCTATTCGAAGTTTAGTACTGTACCTGTTATATACATCATTCCACGTTGTAGCAGGGAATTCTCTCAAATTTTCTTTGAGTCTCCTCATGGCTTCTGAGCTTTTGTCATTTAGATTACTTGCGAATGCCATGGCTGCCCAATTATCAGGTACCCTGGGTAATTGTATTCTTTCTCGCTGGAACCTGTCTACAAATTCACGGAGTAGTTCCGTGTCTCCTTGCTTTATTTTAAATATGTACTCTATTCTTTTCTCGACTTTTTGTGCACCAGAGTGTGTTTTTATGAAAGAATCTGCAAGCTCAGCAAAAGAATCAATAGAATTTTCAGGGAGAAGAGAATACCAGGTTAGGGCTTCTTTGGTAAGTGTTTCTCCGAATTTTTTGACAAGGACTGATTTAATCTCTTGTTTTGTTAAGTCGTTGCCTTTTACTACGATAGTAAAAGCAGTCACATGGTCGCGTGGATCAATTGTTCCGTCATATTTAGGAACGTCAGGCATTTTAAATTTCTTGGGTATAGGCAAGGGTGCTGCGCTTGGTTTCCAAGGTTGTTGAGAATATCTATCAACATCAATGCCTTTGATAACAGGTGGTACTCCAGGAATTTGCTCGATTTGATCGTTTTGTTATTTTACCTGCTTCTGCAAGGTTAGTAGTAAATTTTGTAATTCAGGGCTATTAGTCATACCTGGTCTCGTTTCGAGAGATTCGTTTGGGGTGTCATCCCTTGCTGAGTTTACCAACCCAAACTGAGGATTTTCCACGGTAATAGTGTTATTAGGAGGTGGTGTCAGTGATGTGGGTGATGTCGCTGGTAATCCCCTTGCAAATTCTTGCAAATCTTGACTCACATACTCTGCAATCATTTGCTTTATACGATCTTGTTCTACTGTTTGATCATTGTTGTTGTTATCGTTGTTCTTGTTATCGTTGTTGTTGTTGGATCTCTCTTGGGATTGTTCCCTTGAACCTCTTGAGGATGGAAGAGGTGATGGAATCCTATCTCTCTGTTGATTGTTGTCGTTGGAGTTCGACATAGTTTAGAGGATATCGATTGAAAAGAAAACAAAGATTATCAGATTCCCCGTAACGGAACCAATTTGTTTAACCAAAGAATTAGATCCTTTGATCAAAGCTATTTTTAAGATGAACGCGGGTTGATAATCAGGGAAATAATATTAAGTAAAGAAAAATAAGTAAATGATGATAATAAGATGCTTCAGAAAAGTAAAGTTTATTGTATTCGAAATCCAGATGTTCCTTACAAGTTATATTCTCTTCCCTTATATAGGGAATTTCTTAATATAACGTCTATCTCTTGCAATGATCCCTCATTAATGACTAATTATTACATTAATGGGGCATTACAAAGGATAACCGTAATTGTTTCATGAAGGTTGTGTAACGTGTGAGTCATTAATGGTGGACCCCTGAATCTGCCTGTAGCTTTGTCCGGATTCATTCCGACCATGTTTCTTCCCTGTCTCAATCAGGTTGAGTTTCCCGTAGCTGATTACCCCGAAGGTTTATTGATCCGTACCTTTCTGCTCCGTGCCTCTTTATAGAATCATGTCCAGCTATCATATTTTTCTAGGTCCACGTAGCTAGCTGAGCTGTCAAGAATCATCTTACGTGTGAAACTCTTTTTTACCAATACACTTAAGTCTCTTTAGCAGCTGCACCTATGCGCCAAGATGGCCACTAAATGAATCGGTCTCAGTACCTGCACAATTAGTGTAGAAATATAGCACGAGTATGTAAATCAATGCGTACCCAGTTTGTATCTAGCCTAACGGCAAAGAATAAGTGACGAGGGGTCGGCATCGACACTTACTAGTGGTCCAATAAATCATGTATAATAAAAGTAGGCAGGTATGAAGCATAGGAAGTAAAAAAGTGAGAGCATGTATAGATGCATGATACGATCCACATTTTAATGGTAGACACAAAGTCCTCAAATACTAGACACTTCCTCAAATGGAATACATAATGGTCAAAACCAAATACAATGTCATTTCTTAAGCATGGAAAACTCACGAGTACACAGAATTCTTGTCAAATATTACGCAAGATTCTATCGAGGCGAGCGGCCTGATTCCACAAGAGTAATGGAACAAATTCCTATGGTGGTGTACGGCCCCCATCACAGCTGAGGCATTCAGCTGGATCCCGTAATCGTGTACACTATTGAGGGTCGACCGACACGAATCGTAGATACATCTCGTAATACTACCGAGGCGAATGACCTGATCCCATAATGATATTGTTGAGGCATATAGCCTGATCCCGTAGGAATAGTTGGAGACTTGATGGGTCACTAGCTCCTCTCACGAATATTTGTGTGAGTTATAGAATTCAAGTCCGGACAAATTCGTACGACACAGGAGAAATTCGTAAAAGGAAGGGTAGTCTCTATTGCTAATCAAGTGGCTCGCCAAATATCTAAAATTATAAGTCCAATAATTTATGCAAGTCTAGTCTCTGGTAAAATACAAATTAAAGAAATTAAACATGCAAGAATAACCTATATACTACAATTAAAGCATGATGTGAGTCTAAGTCTACCCGAACCTAATCAGGAATTCTATCATACGCACAGACACTCGTCACCTCAAATGTGCGTAGCTCCCACAACATGAAGAACATAGCAAATTTAGTCCCTACGAGGTAAATTCCCCCTCACAAGGTTAGACAGAAGACTTACCTTTCTCCAAAATCGGATAACCGGCTTCAACGACTCTCTAACTCTAATACTCGTAATTTAACCATTTATAACAATTCCAACTTCACTCGAAAAGTCAACAAAGTCAACCCTCGGGTCCACATGCCCGAATCCCGAATATTATTCGAAGATAAACATTACCCACAACACCGTAACTCAAATATATAATTTATTCCCAATTACATATCCAATTTGGTGGTCAAAATGCAAAAATATCACTTTTTGATTTTCTTCCAAAATCCCAGAATTTCTACCAATTTTTAATGTTAAAACCCACATATAATCCATGTATTTTAGTTACAAAAACAGGGAATAAATTACCTCATGATAAATGATGAAAATGGCTCTTCAAAGTCGCACCAAATTGTCCAACAAGAGAGAGATTAAATAAAATTGGCTTACCTCCGAGCTCCCTGTTATAAGCTTCTGCCAGGCCCTCCATCGCGTTTGCGAGCCCCTGGCTGCGTTCACGAAGTCATTCCTGCCGAAAGCTTCGTGTTCACGAGCTCTACATTGCGTTCATGATGACTAATTGTCCCCAGCATTAATTTTGTCCTTTGCGTTCACGGTAGATCGCGAAGGGAAAACACTCGCACTTCTTCGGGTTCGAGACTCCCTTGTCGCGTTCGCGTAAGGTAAAAGTCCCCTGGCCCCAATTCCCTCTCCGCGTTCGCGACCCCTTCATTGCGTTTGCGTAGCACAAATTCTCAGCAGCCGAATTCCTTCATCGCGTACGGGTGCTCCCACTTGTTCAGGAAGAACAACACCAGAAACCAGCACGAGCAATAGCAAAACACCCAAACTTGGTCTGAAACCACCCCTAATCACACCGAGGCTCCCGGGACCCCCTAATCACACCAAGAAGCCCCAATACCTTATCCAAACTTGTATAAAGGATCTAAATTTCACGAATAACATCAAAGCCATGAATTGATGATCAAAATCCTTCTTTTAATTTTCAAACAGTCAAACTTTGCCGAACGTGTCCGAATCACACTTATACATTCCAAATTACGACCAAACTTTACATAAAGTTCCAATCAATAAAATAAACCTATCCAAGGTCCTGAAAAACTGTCTGGAGTCCGATAACACCAAAGTACACTCTAAGTCAAACATAGCAAATTTCAAACCTTCAAAAATGTAAATTTCCGTTAATAAGCCCACAATCGCTCTCGAACCATCCGATACTCAACCCGAACATACACCCAAGTCCGAAGTCACCTTAAGAACCCATAGGAACTTTTAAATCCCGATTCCGAGGGCTTACTCAATAGTCAAACGTTGGTCAACTCTTCCAACTTAAAGCTTCAGAATTGAGAATTTTCCTTCGAAATAAACTTTGAACTTCCTGAAATTCAAACCCGACTACACGTGCAAGTCATAATACATGAATGAACCCACTCAAGGTCTAAAACCGCTGAACAACATGCTAGAGCTCAAAATGACCGGTCGGGTCGTTACAACACATGGATCAGTTTAAGTCAATTTTTTCAGCAATAAGTATGCTTGATGGACCTATTTATAACTATTGTTATTTTTAAATCCCGTTAAAAATTTGATAAAACAATCCCGAATTTTGAAATCACAGCCAGAATTTTGAAGCTGGTAACAGAATTTATAAAATTCTAATGATTACCATATTTATGACATATCCTAGTAATCATCATATGAAAAGTTCTGGTAATTGTCGTATTTTTTCAAATCCTAGTGATCTCCATATGCAATTTCTTGCAGTTACAATAATTTTACAAATCGCGGTGATCACCGTATGAAAATTTCTAGAGATTACCATGTTATTATAGCAAAACCTGAGGATCATCATATCAAAAATTCTGGCGAATGTCAGGAGCGCTTCTCAAAATTTCGGCAGAGAATTCTCCAAGACTTTTCTTATCGAGGTCAAAAAATCAATAATGGTACCAAAGTGTCATGTTTCTATTCCCCATTTTTTCAACTAGACTTTCTTTAGTGTTTTTGATTTATTTTTTAATTTCTTTTCTTTGTCATTGTACACAATCGTAACACAAATTTTATTTCAGATATGCAGTTTCAAATATCTAATGCATTCTCATCTATCTTTTGGATTGGTCCTTGTGTTTCACCCTTCTTTTGCCTAATGTGATTTGTAGATGTGTAATCAAAAATAAATCTATAGAGGTGACAATAGGTCACAAGCATAGAAGAAAATGTATAGAAGTTGTTGGACCCAAACACGGTAATGGCATGGGCCAGCCAACTATTGGACTTCGGCCAGAAGCATATAAGAGAGTGGAAATGGTGTTTGAAGCATTCTGATTTATTAGAACAACACCTCATCTCTTGCAATGTTTGATATCCCATTTGTTTCAATTTATTTCTTATAACTTTATTGGGAAAGAAAACTTTGTTGGATAAAATTCGTGGGACGGAAATTGTAGACATCAAAATTTAAACGGATCAAACTCATACGAAATTTGGGTTAAATCCGAATTTCAAGACATTATAAGACGATTCTTGAAACTATAGGAGTCCATTAGGGTTACTTGCAGGCTACTCTACCAAAATTCTAAATTGGAGGCTACTCTACCCTAACAATGGATCACTCTTGTAAAAAGAGTTTCATATTCTATTAAAAAAGCATCTCAAAAATTGAGATCATATCAAAATCTCATAAACTCGTGGGATATTCACAAATAAATTAAGATATGGATGGAAACTTCTTGATAATTAAATATGTTAATCCTTTCATGGAGATCATACACATTCCAAGAAATATTGTATCATCTATGTTCGTGTCACGACCCCAAATCCTAACAGGTCGTGATGACGCCTATCGTGGAACTAGGCTAGCCA
>ML269894.1:0-57997 GCA_005239495.1 Nicotiana undulata
ATGAGGGGGTATTTATAGTTGAAAAAGGGAAAAAGTATAATTATAAAAAGTTTGGGGGCCATTAGGGTATTTTTAAAAATACCAAACGGCTATTTTAAGGCTCAAATGGCCAGATTTTAAAAATCTGGCCGTTGGCCATTTTTAAATTTTTTTTAAATTTAAATTATGACTGTTGGGCACGCTTGGCCCGGCCCAGGCATGCCTGGCGGGCCCGGGCTAAACAGGCCTGGGCTCACGAGCCCAAAACAAAGACCCCGCCCCCCACGGGCCTAAATCCCCCCAAGCCTGGGCCCCCCACGGGCCGGCCCGCTTAGCCCGCAAGCCCGCTTAGCCCGCGGGCCCGGGGCGGGCCCGGGCCAGGGCCCCCCCACTTGCCACCCTTACTCAAGAGCTCTTTGTCCGTATAAAAATGGTGTAAAAATGGTTTAGGTCGCGGAAGGGTTTAATTAATACTGCCCAGTTATTTATCCAATGCGAACGCAGTCCCCCTCCCGCGTTCGCGAAGTACAAAATCCCCAGGCCTCCAATTCCTCTGTGCGAACGCACTAACCTGGGTGCGAACACGATGCCCAGGCTGGTCAACCCTCTGCGAACGCGGTCAAGAATCCGCGAACGCACAGGTCAAATGGACCTGGGTCCCTCAGCTGCCCTCAACACTCCGCGAACGCACCTCTTAGCCCGCGTTCGCGATGGCTACTCTCCACGTTCACACCTCTTGGACCAAGAATGCATTGCACAAATCCATGCTCCCATAATTTCCCCTATGCGAACGCAGGGTCCCCTCCGTGAACGCATAGGGTTAAATACTTGTGCAAAAACACCAGCAAATAACATTATTTTAAGTCAAATTGGGTCCGTTAATCACCCGAAATCAATCCTGACTCCCTCGCGACCCCAATCAACTATACCAACACATCACCTATGATCATTCAAACTTGGTTTCACCCCTGGAACATAAAAAACTAACATCAAAACACCACAATCACACCGGATTCAAGCCTAAGAACTTTGAAATTTTCTAAAATCCACCAACGATGCCGAAACTATCCAAAATGACTCCGATTGACCTGAAATTTTGCAGACATATCCAAAATGACATTACAAACATGTTCCAACTGTCAGAATTCCATTCCGACCCCTAGAGCATATTTTCCACTGCCGATCGGAAATCGCCAAAAACTAACTTTCGCCAATTCAAGCCTAATTCTACACCAGACATCACAAAATTATTCTGAACACACTACTAAGTCCCAAATCACCTAACGAAGCTATTCGAGCCATAAAATCTGCATTCTGAGGTCGTTTACCAATAAGTCAACTCTCAATTGACTTTTCCCATTTCAAGGCTATTTTTAAAGACTAAGTGACTGAATTCTCATTTTAACCATTCCGATTTCAAGCCTATCATCTCTAATACATCAATAACAGAATAACCAACCTATGACAAGCCAATAACATTAATTATATTGCAGTTTCTATGCAATGACGGACCAGGCCGTTACATTCTCCTCCTCTTAAACAAACGTTCGTCCTCGAACGGGTCTAGAAATATACATGGAGTCTCAAACAAGTGAGGATATTTTCTCTGCATATCTAGATCGGTCTCCCAAGTAGCCTCCTCCACTAGCTGACCTCTCCACTGCACCTTTACTGATGCTATATCCTTAGACCTAAAATTTTTTACCTCGCGAGCTAAAATAGCTACTGGCTCAACCTCGGATGACATATTACCCTCGAGCTGAACTGTGCTGAAGTCTAACACATGAGACGGGTCACTAACATATTTCCTGAGCATCGACACATGAAAGACCTGATGAACACTAGACAAGCTGGGTGGCAAGGCAAGTCTATAAGCCACCTCTCCAACCTTCTGAAGTACCTCAAAAGGGCCAATGAACCGTGGACTTAGCTTTCCTCTCTTTCCGAACCTCATAAAACCCTTCATGGGTGATATCTTTAGTAGTACCTTATCACCTTCCATAAATGACACTTCCCGGACCTTCCGGTCCACATAACTCTTCTGCCTAGACGGCGCCGTGCGAAGTCGCTCCTGAATCAACTTCACCTTTTCCAACGCATCTTGAATAAAATCCGTGCCCAATAACTTAGCCTCACCAGGCTCGAACCAACCAATCGGAGATCTACACCTCCTACCATATAAAGCTTTATACGGGGCCATCTGATTACTGGGTCGGTAGCTGTTATTATATGCAAACTCCGCTAATGGCAGACACTGATCCCATGAACCACCAAAATCAATCACACAATCCCGTAACATATCCTCCAATATCTGAATAGTCCGTTCCGACTGCCCGTCGGTCTAAGGGTGAAATGTAGTTCTCAACTCTACATCAGTACCCATACCTTTCTGTACGGCCTTCCAAAACTGAGATGTGAACTGAGTACCTCTGTCAGAAATAATAGAAACCGGAACTCCATGCAACCGGACAATCTCCTTAATGTAAATACCAACTAACCGCTCTGAAGTATAAGTAGTACTGATAGGAATGAAATGCGCAGACTTGGTCAATCTATCCACAATGACCCAAATAGCATCAAAACCCTTCGAAGTCTGTGGAAGCCTAACTACAAAATCCATAGTAATTCTCTCCCATTTCCACTCTGGAATATCTAACCTCTGAAGCAAACCACCCGGTCTCTGGTGCTCATACTTGACCTACTGGCGGTTGAGACACCGTGCTACATACTCAACAATATCTCTCTTCATCTGCCTCCACCAATACTGCTGTCTCAGATCCTGATACATCTTTGAGGCACCCGGATGAATAGAATACCGCGAGCTGTGAGCCTCTGCTAATATCAACTCCCGAATACCATCTACATTGGGCACGCAAATATGGCTTTGCATCCTCATAACCCCATCATCACCAATAGTCACATCTCTGGCATCACCTCTACGAACCCTATCCTGGAGAACTAACAAGTGCCGGTCATCATACTGTCTTGCCTTAATCTGATCAAATAAAGAAGACCGAGAAGCCATACTAGCTACCACCCGTGGAGGATCTGACAAATCCAATCTCACTAACTGACCCGCTAAAGCCTGAACATCAAGGGCTAAAGGTCGCTCTGCTGTTGAAAGATAAGCTGGACTTCCCAAACTCTCGGGTCTGCAAGTCAATCCATCGGCCACCACATTGACCTTCCCCGGATGGTACAAAATAGTCAAGTTAAAGTCCTTGAGAAGCTCCAACCATCTCCTCTGTCGCAAATTCAAGTCTTTCTGCCTTAACAGATACTGCAAGCTACGATGATCGGTGTAAATCTCACATTGCACTCCATAAAAATAATGCCGCCAAATCTTCAAGGCATGAACAATGGCAGCTAACTCAAGATCGTGCACTGGATAATTCTTCTTGTGCACCTTCAACTGTCTCGACGCGTAAGCAATCACCCTACCGTCCTGCATCAACACCGCTCCAAAGCCACCTCTAGAAGCATACAATAGACCGTATAAGAACTCGAACTAGTAGGCAACACCAAAACCGGAGCTGTGGTCAATGCTGACTTGAGCTTCTGAAAGCTCTCCTTACACTCATCGGACCACCTGAATGGAACACCCTTCTGCGTCAATCTTGATAGAGGGGAAGCAATAGAAGAGAATACTTCCACAAAGCGATGGTAGTAACCCGCCAAACCGAGGAAACTACGAATTTCTGTAGCTGAAGATGGTCTGGGCCAACTCTGCACCGCCTCAATCTTCTTCGGATAAACCTAAATTCCCTCACTAGAGAATTTTGCATAAAGCCAAAACTCACACTTAGAGAATTTTGCATAAAGCTTCTCCTCTCTCAACCTCTGTAACACAATCCTCAAGTGCTGAGCATGCTCTTCCTGGCTACGGGAATAAATCAGGATATCATCAATGAACACAAGGACGAACGAATCAAGGTAAGGATGAAACACACTATTCATCAATTGCATGAACGCGACTGGGGCATTGGTCAGCCCAAATGACATAACCAAGAATTCATAATGACCATATCTGGTCCTGAAAGCCGTCTTTAGAATGTCAGAATCCCGAATCTTCAACTGATGATACCCAGACCTCAAATCAATCTTGGAGAACACCTTAGCTCCCTAAAGCTGGTCAAATAGGTCATCGATACGAGGTAAATGATACCGGTTCTTTACTGTAACCTTATTCAACTTTCTATAATCAATACACATGCGCATCGAACCATCCTTCTTTTTCACAAACAACACCGGCGCACCCCAAGGTGACAAACTCGGCCGAATGAACCCCTTATCTAAGAGTTCCTGAAGATGCTCTTTTAATTCTTTCAACTCTGCCGGTGCCATGCGGTAGGGTGGAATAGAGATAGGCTGAGTGTCCGGCACCAAGTCAATACCAAAATCAATATCCCTGTCAGGTGGCATGCCTGGTAGGTCTGCAGGGAATACATCCAGAAAATCACGGACTATAGGAACAAAATCAATAGATGGAGTCTCACTACCAACATCCCTTACAAACGCAAGATAAGATTTACACCCTTTCTCAACCATACGCAGAGCCTTTAAGTAAGAAATCACTCTGCTAGGTTAATGCTCTATAGACCCCCTCCACTCAACTCTCGGAACTCCGGGCATAGCTAAGGTAACTGTCTTAGCGTGAAAATCAAGAATAGCATGACATGGTGATAACCAATCCATGCCCAGAATTATATCAAAATCTACCATATTGAGTAACATCAAGTCCACTCGGGTCTCTAGACCCCCAATAGATATAAGACACGACTGGAACACGCGGTCCACAATAATAGTATCGCCCACCGGAGTCGAAACATGAACAGACGTAACTAAAGACTCACAGGGCATATTCAGAAAATGAGCAAAATAGGATGAGACATAAGAGTATGTGGAACCAGGGTCTAATAAAGCCAAAGCATCACTGTGACAAACTGAAATAGTACCTGTAATCACTGCATCGGATTCCAGAGCATCAGGCCTAGCTGGAAGTTCATAAATACACGGCTGGCCTCCACCTGCTCGACCTTCCCCTCTAGGACGGCCTCTAGGTGCTTGACCACCACCCCTAGCGGCCTAGATAGGTGGTGAAGTGACTGGGACTGAAGCCGAGGGCTGAACCCTCTACTGAGCTGAACTACTAGGACGACGGGGACACTGCCTCCACTTATGTCCGAACTCTCCACACTCATAACAACTACCTAGAGCTGGAGATGAAAATTGACAAAAACCCCTGCCACCATGATAACCACCAGACGAACCATGCATAAAAGAACCATGACAAGATGATTTTCGGGTGGAGCTCTGAGATGGAAGGGCACTAAAAGATGAACGTCCTTGATGAGAATTGCGAGGACCCTGCCCCGAAGATACACCACTATAAGCTAGGCGAACTGGCTGTGGAGGTCCAAATGGACGACCTCTATTTGTGCTGAAACTGCCCTCTAGAAGGGGCACCACTGAAGTTACCTGATCCTCGAGGCCTCTTGACCTCCCTCTCCTCACGATCCTACCTACGAACCGACTCAATGTCCCGAGCAATGTCAACAACCTTCTCAAATGTAGCTCTAAACACTCTCTCTCTGGTCATCAAGATCCGAAGCTGATAAGTAAGACCATCTAAAAACCTCCTAATCCTCTCCCTGTCAGTAGGGACAATCTCAGAAGCATGTCTGCCAACTCGGAAAACCTCATCTCGTACTGAGTAACTGACAACTCTCCCTAATGCAATTGCTCAAACTGTCTGCGCTGCTCCTCTCTGTGGGACTGAGGAACATACTTCTCCTAAATGATCGTGGAGAACTGATGCCATGTGAGTGGTGCTAAACCAACCGGCCTACACCTCTCGAATGACTCCCACCAAGTAAAAGCAGCACCAGCAAATTTAAATGTAGAAAACGAGACCCTACTAGTCTCCAAAATACCCGCAGTACGTAGTATCCTCTAGCATTTATCCAGAAAACCTTAGGCATCTTCACCCTCTGTGGCGCTGAAAGTCAGAGGCTTAAGTCTACTGAACCTCTCCAGTCTACGCTGCTCATCCTCGGGCATATCTGGAACCATAAAATCCTGGACTTGGACAACCGACTGAGCTGGGTCTACCCTCGGTGTTTGAATACCCTGTACAACCAGCTCAGGTGTCCGGGCTGCTGGAGTCTGATTGCCTCCCTCGGCCTGAGCTGCAGTAGCAGTAGTGGACATAGCAACTGCCTGAGCTAAACTGGAACACACCGTCAATATAAGAGCCAGGGTCTCCTGAAGACCCGAAATAACAAAAGGCACTGTCGGTGCCTGAGTCTGTCCCGCTGGAGCGCCATCGGTGGGAACCTGATCCTGACTGATAGGGGGATCCTGTGCTACTACCCTGTCTGCTGCCTGAGTTGGTCCCCTACCTCTACCACGGCCTCGATCCCTTGTGGGTCTGGCTGGTGTCTGGTCACCCTGATCGGTATTGTGTGTCCTCACTATCTGTGAGAGAATGAAACAGTATGCGTTTAAATTTCAAGAATCAATAGATTGGCACGAAAGAGTTCAAGAAATTGAGATTTTTCCTAAGAGTTCTGCAGCCTCTCGAAGATAAGTACAGACGTCTCCGTACCGATCCGCAAGACTCTACTGAACCTGCTCATGTCCGTTGAGTCCTATGTAACCTAGAACTCTAATACCGACTTGTCACGACCCCAAATCCTAACAGGCCGTGATGGCGCCTATCGTGGAACTAGGCTAGCCAACAATCACTTTACTACGCGTTTGTTCAATTATAAGAGTTCATAATTTAATAATAAGCATGCAACCATAACATCAAATAATATAATTAAGTCTTGGCGTTCCCATATTAGCCTAAACAAACCTCCCAAGAACTGGAGTCAATAGTCATGAGCACCTAAGAATAAATAAATCCAACTCTGCTAAAATATAATATATGTCTCTCAATCAAATGCTAAAACTAAATAAGGAAGGGAAATGGAGAAGCTGTGGACACTGGACAGCTACCTCGAAATTCCGTGAACTGCTGGTAACGAACAAGGCAACTACTGCTCCAAATAGGTACCTGAATCTGTGCACAAAGGCACAAGAAGTCTTTATGAGTACGCCAACTCGGTAGTAATGAAAATAAACCGCAGTCTGAGAATTATAAAACACACAGTACAGATACACCAAATTGACAAAAAACCAGTAAAACACCAAGTCACCAAATAGTATTCATCAAATACATGACTTCAAAAAAATCAGTTTCCAGAAATCATTTGAAACTAGTGTAATATCAGTATATCTCAGTAAAATTCTCATTAAAAACAAACTGGTTTGAAAATGAAGTAAATCATAGTTTGAAAACTCAGTAAAAATCTTCATAAAACTGCCTCTCGGGCCATAATTATTTCTCGTAACAATGTCTTTCAGTATTAGCCCATCAGGCAACCTCACAATCACTCTGCCCACCAGGAAACCTCACAATCACTCTGCCCATCAGGCAACCTCACAATCACTCTGCATAAGCCCCGCTGGCATCAGTCATTTGGTACCTGCGCTCACTGGGGGTGTGTACAGACTCCGGATGGGCTCCTACAGCCCAAGCGCTATAACAAGCCACAACATGGCATAAATCACTCACAATATAGGCCCGCGTCCTCACTCATATCATAACATTCTCACAATATAATCCCGCAACCTCACTCAGTCAAACACTCTCAACTTGCCCTTCAGGCCATAAATATACCGGGTTCTCGACCAAAAAACAATGTTTCTGTTTCAATAAATAGTATCAAAACTATTCTGAGTGTGAAAACAATTATCAAGAAAAGATGGAGTGAAAATCATAACATATCAAGAGAGGAAAATACTAAAAACAGCCCTCAAGGGGTAAACAGATCGGCACTAGGCCCCAAACATAGCTTACAACCCAAATCATATCAATATTATTAAGCATAGGCTTACAAGTCGGTTTCGCAACTCAATAGTTGCCTAAATAGGGAATATATTTCCAAATTTCCAACCTTTGCATCCCAAAACCCGTGAAAGGGTGCATAGTCCGGGTTTCATACCCTCAAGACAGGATTTCAAGACACTACTTACCTCGAACTAGCCCGAAATTACTTCGCAATGCGTTTGCCTTTCGAATCAACTTCCGGATGCTCCAAATCTACCAACTTCAGATTTTTATCATCAAATTATGCTCAAGGAATAAATTCCAATTAAAAAACATCGAATTTAGCTCAAAAATCCGAATTCGGTCAAAACCCGACCCCCGGGACCGCGTTCCGAAACTCAGAAAATTTTATACCAAAATGTTCTTCATCATCTCATGAGTCCGTACATATAAAGAACGCTAAAATCAGAGTTCGTTTGACCCCTCAAATCGACCCCTAAGGTCTCAAAATCTCAAGCCCTAAACCTACCTTTTTCTACTGATTTCCATGAATTAAATACTGAGATTATGTTTTATAATCACCCATAAACGAGTTTTAAGGTCCAAAACACTTACCTCTATGAAGAACACTGATTTCCCTCTTCAAAAATCGCCTCAAGAGCTCTTTGTCCGTACAAAAATGGTATAAAAAGGGTTTAGGTCGCGAAAGGGTTTAATTAATACTACCCAGTTATTTATCCAGTGCGAACGCAGTCCCCCTCCCGCGTTCGCGAAGTATAAAATCCCCAGGCCTCCAATTCCTCTGTGCGAACGCACTAACCTGGGTGCGAACGCGATGCCCAGGCTGGTCAACCCTCCGCGAACGCGGTCAAGAATCAGCGAATGCATAGGTCAAATGGACCTGGGTCCCTCAGCTGCCCTCAACACTCCGCGAACACACCCCTTAGCCCACGTTCACAATGGCTACCTCTCACAACTCTCCGCTTTCGCACCTCCTAGACCGCGAACACATTGCACAAAATCCCTACCCCCATAATTTCCCATATGCGAACACAGAGTCCCCTCTGCGAACGCATAGGGTTAAATACCTGTGCAAAAACACCAGCAAACAACATCATTTTTAAGTCCAATTGGGTCCGTTAATCACCCGAAATCAATCCCGAGTCCCTCGAGAACCCAACCAACTATACCAACACATCACATATGATCATTCAAACTTAGTTTCACCCCCGTTTCACCAAAACTAACATCAAAACACCACAATCACACCAGATTCAAGCCTAAGAACTTTAAAATTTTCTAAAATCCACCAACGATGCCGAAACTATCCAAAACGACTCCGATTCACCTGAAATTTTGCAGACATATCGAAAATGACATTACGAACGTGTTCCAACTTTCGGAATTCCATTCCGACCCCAATAGCCTATTTTCCACTGCCGACCGAAAAATGGTCAAAAACTAACTTTCGTCAATTCAAGCCTAATTCTGCACCGGACATCACTAAATTATTCTAAACACACTCCTAAGTACAAAATCACCTTACGAAGCTATTCGAGCCATAAAATCCGCATTTCGAGGTCGTTTACCAATAAGTCAACTCTCAGTTGACTTTTTCCATTTCAAGGCTATTTTTAAAGACTAAGTGACTGGATTTTCATTTTAACCATTCCGATTTCAAGCCTTTTAACTCTAATACATCAATAACATAATAACAAACCTATGACAAGCCAATAACAGTAATTATATTGCAGGTTCTACGTAAAGACGGACCAGATCGTTACATTAACGCAAAACATAAAAGGAAGAAGAACAAACACGCAAATAAAATATCTTCATGAAATAAGTTGTATTTGTAAATGAAAGGGATAAGAGCTCTAGTTAGAACCTCTAATCCCCTACATTAAGAAATGATTTGGGATTCTCCTTCGTCTCCAACAGAGACTAACCACCACTTTCTGTTCAATTAACAAAACAAACTGAAATCTAAAAAAACATTACCATTCTTCTATATGCACCACTAACGAATAGTGGTGGATAATGTTCTGCTTCTAGCAGAAATGACTCCCTATATTAGATTAACTAAGCAATTACGGTAGATAATGTTCCCCTTCAATCCAAGCTACATCATCTTCTACCGATGATTCTGACCTTACGGACCAACCAACCAAGACTTGTCTTCGTAAGTCTCTCTGAATTTTAGGAGTAAGATATGCAGCAAAATCACGCAACGAATCTTAGAAGATTTCCACATTTCAGCGTACTCGTATACTTAGAACAAAGATCCTTCAGCACAATATCTTATCAAACGTACCTGAAATGGTTTCAACATGTGAAATATTACTCATATTATGTATTATAATATAAGAGGAAAAATAACTCATAATCTGCTAAATCTCAAGTATGGAACAACTAAATCACCATTCCTGACTTTCAGAAGAAAAGTTTCACATTAGCTCAAAATGGCTTAGACTAGTGAATGAATTGGCATACTGAGAAATGCAAAATCTGGAAACGATAATTTTAAAAAAGGGAAATTTCAGCAATTCTTTAAATTTGCATTACAAATAAGTTAAAAGAGTACCGACGTCTGTAAGTTTAACCATACATGATGTATATTTATTACCATAGACTTAGAGCATATTCTAAAAAAGGTCATAATGAAGGAAGAACATATAGTATATCACTATGAGTCATGAATTTACCAATTTTAAGATGAACATGTGTGTAAATCTCCAATTCAGCAACAAATATTTTGTTGATTGCATACCCCTCTTTCTAATCGCAACTTTCTGCATATTATTGAGATATAAAGTAGATTGGCAACATGGAATAAAAGTAGATAACTAATCCAGAACTCCCAGGGTTTATTTGAATGAATTACACAACTTCTTCATCTAGGCAATAAGATGCAAATATGACATGCATTTAGAACCATATGGTAATTTGTTGAATCGTATGTTCTGCATGCTCATTTTAAAATTTATTCATATACTGCCTTGCCTATTAACTCTTTCTAACGAATATATGTTATTATGTCATCTTTGTTATTATTCAATGGTTTGTAATGTATTCCATATTTAGGACCAAAGTAGCTTCGGTGGGTACTAAGAAAATCAATATTATCCCCTTAAGAGATGAAAATTTTCCGAATTGGATAAAATAACTGAGACTGCATGTCTTCCTAAGAAGCACTTCTCCTCTTTAAGTGTAAATCTGAGCAAATAACATGTTTATTTTAGTTATAATAACAAAGAGTCCTTTAAGGATAATAAATATGATAATAAACATATAAAGAGATCTAAAATAAAGAAGATAAGGAAATACGAAACCTGAAAAATGAAGCAATGCAATATTATTTTACACTTACAATTATCCAATTCTTTACTCCAAATGACTTGCTTCATCAAACACTTTAACATTGTTGTGAACAATTAATCTTCAAAATATCATGAGCACTACCACTCCCTATTCTATACCTCGTAAGATTACCAGATACTCTAGTACCTCCTAAAACGTTGAAGTTTAGGGTCGTATGAAGTAAGAGGCATTCTATCTTAAAATGATAAAGTAATATAATACGACTCTACACATTGACTACCTAACCATATAAACTGACATGCTCATGTAATATGTTCTTGACCGAAAAAAATTCTTTGCAAATCATTATGCAATGCTCTCGAAGAAAACACAAATGACAACGTGTTTATGATTTGTACTAATAGAAAGATATATTGGTAGAATCGTTAGAATTATATACAAAGTTCTGGAAATGTTACAACTGCAAAAATAACTGCACAACCCGATAGATAATGGATCGGTTTTTTGATTACTTTATGCAAAACATCCAAATAAAATAAGAAAATGGATATTTGAGACTAAAGGATCTTAAATTCTATTACTTCAGACAAGTTATTTCTCACGACCCCAAATCCCTACAAGCCGTGATGGCGCCTATCGTGGAACTAGGCTAGCCAACCATCACTTTACTATGCATTTTTTTCAATTATACGAGCTCACAATTTAATAATACGCATGCAACCATAGCATCAAATAATATAAGTCTTAGCGTCCCAATAATAGTCTAACAAACCTCCCAAGAACTGGAGTCAATAGTCATGAGCATTTAAGAATAAGTAAATCTAACTCTGCTAAAACTATAATATATGTCTCTGAATCAAATCCTAAAACTAAATAAGGAAGGGAAATGGAGAAGATGTGGACGCTGGACAACTACTTCGAAATCCCGTGAATCGCTGCTAACGAACAAGGCAGCTACTGCTCTAATTCGGTACCTGGATCTATGCACAGAGGCACAGGGAGTCTTTATGAGTACGCTGTCACGTCCTCTTTTTCTATCGCATGGGTTAGGTACGGAGAGATCGGGTTAAGACATTATGGACAACTCCTTTAAAAGGAAAGGAAGAGTTGCCACCTAACGATTTAATAGTGCATTAGGGCACCTAGAATTGATAACTCATAGACTAGTTTGCACTACCAGAGAACGGGTAAGGGCTTGATATTATCCCAAGGGGAAGGTGTTAGGCACCCCTAAGGATCCACAACTGTGGGTCCCAACCAATAAGTTTTGTGAATTTGGACGGTAAGCAAGTAACAAATAAGGTTCACATATGAGGGGATTTTAAGCAAGTATGAAAATCTTCAAAGGTTTTTGAATAACATAAACATTTGAAAAGAAGTGTCCTGGGCTATGAACCGGCTGATATAATTGAGCCGTCCCAGGAAGCTCATAATATCCTTTTTGTTCTTTAGTGGCGACAATTCTTGGATGGATTTGACCTTTGATGGATCTAGATCTATTCCTTGACGATTGACAATGAACCCTAGCAGCTTCCCATCAGGAACCCCGAATGCACACTTCGCAGGGTTAAGCTTCAGATTGTATTTCCTTAACCTGTTGAAGAACTTTCTCAAATCTTCCATGTGATCAGCAGCTTTTTTTTATTTGATGATGACGTCGTCTACATATACCTCGCTTTCCTTGTGAATCATATCGTGTAATATAGTAGGCATGGCTCTCATGTAATTGGCTCCTGCATTCTTCAAACCGAATGGCATCATTTTGTAGCAATACACTCCCTATGGCGTAATGAATGCCGTTTTCTCAGCATCTTCCTTGTCCATCAAAATCTGATGGTAACCCGCAAAACAATCCACAAAGGACTGCAGCTCGTGTTTGGCACAGTTGTCAATTAAGATGTGTATATTTGGCAAGGGGAAGTCGTCTTTCGGACTAGCCCAGTTGAGATCCTGGTAGTCGACGTAGACTCTGACCTTCCCATATTTCTTTGGTACCGGCACAATGTTGGCTAACTAGGTAGGATATTCGACCACCCGGAGAACTCTGGCGTTGATCTGTTTGGTGACCTCTTATTTGATTTTCAAACTCATGTCTGGCTTAAATTTCCTGAGTTTTTGCTTCACTGGTGGGCATGTTGGATTGGTTGGCAGCTTGTGGGCCACAATAGCTGTGCTGAGGCCAGTCATGTCATCATATGACCAGGCAAATATGTCCTCATACTCTCTTAAAAATTTCGTATATTCCTTCTTTTCTGACGGTGATAGATGAATGTTGATGCGTGTTTCTTTGACGTTCTCTGTGTTTCCCAGATTGACGACCTCAGTCTCATCCAGGTTAGACTTAGGTCTATTCTCAAAGTTCTCGACTCCTTTAATAATATCCTTAGGTACATCACCCTCGTCTGACTCGGAATTCGTTTGTTGCGTTGTCTCGTTGCATGTCACAATCGTTGGTTCATCAAGATGAGTAATAGTAATGCTGTGTAAAATAAAGTAATGGAAAGGAAAACAATAGCAAGTAAATGTAAGATTTGGAAATGCTTTGATAAATTGAGTAAACGTTCGAACATAAGAGCTCTTTCTTGCAGAAATTAAAAAATGCGAAAAGGAAGGAAACACTTTAAATAAACAAACTGCAAATGATGTTTGTTTTGTTAGCCTTGCTACCCCGAGACTCGACGGGCTTTGGTCGTCCTGACAGACCAATTGTTGAGATGTGATCCCTTGCTTACGACTTGTATGGAAAGACCTTCCTCCCCTTCCTCCTCATGAATGGCACAACAGTCCATATCCTCCTCATCCAGAAATAGATCCCTCATGGCTGCTAGTGCTTCTTCTTCGTCTGTACCATATATGACGTCGGCTGGCTGGAAAGTCTGCTCTATGCGCGGTATTGGCTGCTCCAACGGGTAGTAGGGGCCGCTCCATGGTGGCGACCAGTCCTTGAACTCCTCCCAAGTATACTCATACCCTAGACCAAAGGTAGTACCATGCTTCTTGAGTGTGATAGGCTTTGTTATCCCTTGAAGATGCTTACCGAGCCCTTTACTCGGCTCGTACCCTTGCCAGTTCAGTATGCTTTCGGTCTTACTGTTCCACCACTTGACTTTGTAATTAGAATTGACACGATCTATGTTATGATAGATTTCTCTGCCCAACTTTATCCTTCCATCGATGATCGAAAAGGTCTGGCGACCGTAAATATGGTTGCTACCGTCGCCATGAATGATTACCTCTTGATGGTTCCATTCGAACTTCACAACTTGGTGTAAGGTTGATGCCACGGCCCCAGCCGCGTGGATCCAAGGTCATCCCAACAATAAGTTGTAGGATGCAGGCACATCTATCACTTGGAAGTCTACATCAAACCAAGTTGGTCCCATCTGCAAGCACAAAGTGATTTCCCCCATGGTAGATCTCTGCGAACCATCGAAGGCTTTTACGTTGATTTCTCCTTCCTTTATCTCATGTAGACTTTTGCCCAATCTCTTGAGCGTGACCAGCGGACATATGTTGAAACTGGAACCCCCATCAATTAGGATCCTTGTGATGAAATGATCCTCACATTGGACAGTGATGTGTAGTGCCCTAACCCCTCAGGCGGTAGCTCATCTTCATGGAAAGTGATCTTATGGATTTCCAGCACCTGTCCGACCATGTTGGCCATTTCCCCGCTGGTGATATTGCCAGGCACGTATGCTTCACTCAACACCCTTAGCAAAGCATTCCTGTGATTTTCAGAATTTTGTAACAGGGAGAGGATGGATATCTGGGCTGGTGTCTTGTTCAATTAGTCGAGGACTGAATACTCCTTAGCTTGTATCTTTCTCCATTGATCATCAGAACCTGTTTCAATGATGGGAGGACTGGGAGGAGGAGTAGGAGGAGGGCCCTTTGATCTGGTGCAATAAGATGTTGATGCCAGAGTGCACGAACCAACCTTTGGGGAAGGGGAATAACTAACAAATGGTAGTGAAGTTAGTGGAGATATAAGAAATATTGCGATAAATTAGACACGTAATGCGGAAATGTAAAATGCATCCTAAATTGGGGAACCTCTTTGTGCCCGAGGTAGGCCTAGCGACAAATTGATTTGGAGGACTTAACTACTAAATGCCTCATTTTATTGATGTAAATAAATGGACGAATCCAAAGACAATACAAGAAACAAAATCACTAATGGCCATCGGCCTTGTTACATTGGTAAAGAGAAAAAGAAAATCCTATCTAATTGGGTCCCAGAAGGACCTTCTCCAAGCTTGGCCCTCTTGTCATATTTTAGAACATGCTGAGTCTGGGGACTTCGTGCCTCGTTTCCTGCGAACAAACAAGGTTAGGCCCTTGCCCCCACCTGACTCTGACTATTTAACACCAATAATTAGCAATGAACATTTAAGTTCTCCAAATAAATTCATAGAACATGAAGGCGTCCTTTTGGGTTCCAGGGAAACCCAATGGACTTTTGACAAGGCTATCTTAAAAGCTATTGTGTGGACAACACGTCATCTTTGTCTAGGGTCGACCATGATGCATGCAACATACAATAGAGTAAGATTTCTATTGGGGTTTTAGACTGGTACCCTTGAGCGGACAACTCAAGGGGGAAGGCACGGAACTGTCGACTGCACTGCTGATCGACTAGTTTTACCGCAAATATGCTTTCCGAATTTAGGGGGTGATGATATTTGAAGAGCGCAACCACTCGGTAACGACCCGATCTGTCCTTACATGAAACCTGCATTTTAATTGTTGTTATTGACTTACTATAGATTTGTTATTCTGTTATTAATGTATTAGATTTTATAGGCTTGGATTCGGAATGGTTAAATGAGAATTTAGATACTTAGTCCTTAAAGAATAACCTTAAAATGGGAAAAGTCAACTGAGAGTTGACTTATTAGTAAACGACCTCGGGATGTGGATTTTATGGCTCGGATAGCTTTGTTAGGTGATTTGGGACTTATGAGTGTGTTCAGAATAATTTTGTGAAGTCCGGTGTAGAATTAGGCTTGAATTGGCGGAAGTTAGTTTTTGGCGATTCCGGACGGTAGTGGAAAATAAGCTATCGGGGTCGGAATGGAATTCCAACAGTTGGAACAAGTTCGTAATGTCAATTTGGACTTGTCTGCAAAATTTCAGGTCAATCGGAGTTGATTTGGATAGTTTGGACATCATTGGTGAATTTTAGAAATATCAAAGTTCTTAGGCTTGAATCCGATGTAAATTTGGGGTTTTGATGTTAGTTTTGGTGTTTTGAGAGTGCAACAAAGCTTGAATGATATTATGGGACGTGTTGGTAAGTTTGGTTGGGGTCCCGAGGGGCTCAGGATTGATTTAGGTTGGTTAACGGACTCGTTGGGAATTAAAAACACTGCTGGTTTTCTGGTGTTTCTGCACAGGGAATTAACCCTATGCGTTCACGGAAGGGGGCCGCGTTCGCATAGGGGAAATGGGAGCTGGGGGATTTTGGTCTATGCGTTCGCGACTGGGCAGGTGCGAACGCGGAGAGGAGTTTTCCAGTAAATCGCGAACGCGGGGCTACTGGTGCGTTCGCGTAGGGTTATTTCACTCGAGGGCCCCCCAGGCCATTTGGTCTATGCGTTTGCGGGCCTGGGGATGTGAACGCGAAGGTTCGTCCGGGAAAGAAAGTACGAACGCGGCGCATTGAATGCGAACGCGAAGGGAAAATGAGGCTGTTCAACGCGAACGCGGCCCGTTGACTGCGAATGCGAAGAGTATTGACCTGGGCATTAAATAATTAAACCCTCCGCGACTTAGACCTTATTTCCACCATTTTTGTACGGACTAAGAGCTTTGGAGGCGAATTTTGAAGAGGGAAATCCTTGTTCTTCATAGAGGTAAGTGTTCTAATCATTAAAAATCATTTATGGGTGATTATAGACCGTAATCTCAGCCTTTAATTCATGAAAAACAGTAGAAAAATAGGATTTTGGGGCATGAGATTATGAGACCTTCAAGGGTCGATTTCATGGGTCAAACAAACTCCGATTTTGGTGTTCATTATATGTACCGACTCACGAGAAGATGAAGAACACATTTATGTAAAAATTTCTAAGTTTCAGAACGCTGGCCCGGTGGTCGAGTTTTGACTGATTTCGGATTTTTGAGTTAAATTCAATATTTTTCAATTGGAATTCGTTCCTTAAGCATATATTGATGATAAAAAATCTGTACTTAGTAGATTTGGAGCCTTCAGAGATTGATTCGAGAGTCAAGCGCATTGCGGAATAATTCCGGGCTAGTTTTGAGGTAAGTAATGTCTTGAAATCCTGTCCTGAGGGTATGAAACACCGGACTATGCACCCTTCACGGGTTTTGAAAATGCAAAGGTGGAAACTTTGGATATATACTCCCTAGTTGGGCAACTATTGAGTTGCGAAACCGATTTCTAAGCTTATGCTTAATTATTATTTATATGTTATGATATGTTTTGGGCTGTAAGCCGTGTTGTGGGCCTAGTGCTGATCTGTTTACCCCTTGGCGGACTGTTTTATTGTGTTTCCTCACTTGATATGTTGTGAATTACACTCAGTATTTTCCTGATAAATGATTTTGACACTCAGAGTATTTTGATACTATTTATTGAAAAATGAAACATTGCTTTGGGTCGAGAACCCGATTTGTTTATGGCCTAAGGGCTAATTGAAAGTGTCTGACTGAGTGATGTGAGGAGTCTTCCAGGCTTTACGAGTGATGTGGCGAGGCTTCCAGGCCTTATGAGTGATTTGAGGAGGCTTCCAGGCCTTACGAGTGATGTGAGGAGGCTTCCAGGCCTTACGAGTGATGTGAGGAGGCTTTCAGGCCTTATGAGTGATGTGAGGAGGCATCCAGGCCTTACGAGTGATATGAGGAGGCTTCCAGGCCTTATGAGTGATGTGAGGAGGCTTCCAGGCCTCATGAGAGAGATGAGAAGGCTTCCAAGCCTTATGTTATTATTGCGCTTGGGCTGTGGGAGCCCCTCCGGAGTCTGTAACACACCCCCAGTGAGCGCCGGTACAGATTGAGTGATGATGATTGCCCGCGGGGCTGATACTGAGTGATTGAGGGAATTCCTGAGGGCATGGTTACGATAAATGATTTTGGCCCCAGGGGCGCGCTTATGATGATTTTACTATGTTTCGAACTACGATTTACTTCAATTTCAAACTGGGTTTTACTGAGAAGTTTACTGAGATATATTGATATTTACTTGTTTTTCAAAGGAGTTTGGATCTAGTTTTTGAACCTATGAATTTGCTAAATACTACTTAGTGACTTGATGTTTTACTGGTTGTTGTGAAATGGTGTATCTGTTTGTGTGCTTTATATTTTTCAGACTATGATTTCTTTTCATTACTACTGAGTTGGCGTACTCATAAAGACTCCCTGTGCCTCTCTGCACAGATCCAGGTACGAGCTCGCAACAGTAGCTGACCCAGGTTCGTTAGCAGCAGTACGGGATTTCGAGGTAGCTGTCCAGCATCCACAGCTTCTCCATTTCCCTTCCTTATTATGTTTTTAGCTCTTGATTCAGAGACTTATATTATAGTTTTAACAGAGTTAGATTTAATTATTCTTAGATGCTCATGACTATTGACTCCAGTTATGGGAGGATGTTTAGAGTTGTTAGGTTATTCTTGGGAGGTTTGTTAGACCTGTATAGATTATTCTTTATTGAGTTGCTGTTTATTTTGCATTATGAACTCTTAAATTAGAACAAGTGCGTAGTAATGTGATGGTTGGCTAGCCTAGTTCCACGATAGGCGTCATCACGACCTGTTAGGATTTGGGGTCGTAACAAGTTAGTATCAGAGCTCTAGGTTACATAGGACTCAATAGTCATGAGCAGGTTTAGTAGAGTCTTGCGGATCAGTACGGAGACGTCTGTACTTATCTTCGAGAGGCAGCAGAACTCTTAGGAAACATTCCACATTCTTGAATTCTTATCGTGCGAATCCATTTAATCCAAAAGCGTAACTCTTTGAATTCTTCTCATGTATTCGAATTCGCACGCGAGTGCTTAGTATCAGTTGTGCATCGACGTCTTGTGACTTCCATAGGTGAGATGTGATTTTTAACATGTTAATAATGGGCCAGTCGGAAGGACTTGAGGCCGGATTTTGTATGTGGCTTAAGTACTGAGATTTCATTTGGGTGAGCACATGTGTTGGGGGACTTATATGTCCGTGGTGTTCTTATGGATGAAACCTTGTGACTAGATGACTACGTGGTGAGTGTTCTTGACAGTTAGATGTGTTCAGGTTGTTTGATTGTGACAAAATGAATTGGCAGGAGATGTGGCAAGAACCATTGATTATTTTCCTTCTATATTGAGTTATAATATGGGTTCGAGTTATGAGTGGTGAAGGACCTCTCATGTAGTTAGTTGTGGAGTGAAGTGGGTTTTCCTGTTATGTTCTGAGATCCCGATGATGTCTTTTGAGCTGACCAATGCTCCAGTAGCATTCATGTATTTGATTGCCGGTGTATTCAGCCGTATTATAACTCCTTTGTTATTGTATTTATTGATGGCATCCTGCCGTACTCTAGTAGCCAGGGATAGCATACTCGGCATTTAATGATGGTATTACAAGGATATAGGGAGGAGAAGCTGGTGCGAAGTTCTCCAAGTGTGAATTTTTGGCTCAGTTCAGTAGCATTCTTGGGACACTTGGTGTCTAGGGAAGGTATCCATGTGGTCAGTCGAGTGTGTGAAGAGCTTCCAAAAGCTCAAGATTCCTTGACCACAGCCCTAGTGTTAGTATTTCCATCAGCTTCAGGTTCTTATACCGCTAAATGGGATGTCTTGGGGGAAGGAAGTGGTTGTGTTCTAATGTAGGAAGGTATAGTAATTGCGTGATGGCTATGATTTTCGGAAGTCTATAGGGATATAACATTTTAAGATTAAGTAGGTAGGGGTATCTCCTGCGGGTTGTCTTGAGGTGTGTGACCCTTATGTTTATCTGTAGCAAGTTCTTTTCTACCAGTAGACGATGCATGTTGTAATTTGAGTTTAGCTCGCTTGTGGGAGTTGGCATGATCATTACAATGGTGAATGCGAGATTTGCATACGAGTTGAGGGTTAGATGGTCTGGGTCATATGAGCGTATGAAGGATTTAGTTGAATCCCACCACAGTATGGTGGCAGTGATAATGTGTGGGCATCGTGAGTTATTATTTGTCTTGATCTTTGGCTTTGAGCCAAGTGGGGGAGTCCGCTAATGATAAGTCAATTACACGATTATGTGTTGTTTTGGTTTCGATTCGAGGTATGTTGGTGAATCAGTTATGACCCACAGAGGCGGAGTCTGGGAACTCGAGTGATGGAAATTCTTCGATACAGGTTGTAGTGCACTCTACGGATAGTGGAATTCATTGAATGATGGAGTTGTACTAGTAAGTGTAGGGTGTGCAATGTATGAGTGTGCTTGTTGCTTCAAGGGTGTGGACTACTTTCTTAGTATGTGGGTTGCAAGCGGGGTCAAGTCGTTTTGTTTACTTGGTTAGTGTAATTGAAATTGCATAGAGTAAATGACGTTCGAGAATGGTTCAGAGGGATTCAAGGTTATATGTAGCGATCGAGGATCTTCAAGGTGTGAGAAGGGCTAGAACTGAGATTTACGGAGAAGGTGTCAAGGCTTGTGGTGTATTTGCATTATCATGGATTCTATCCATCAGTATCAGGAAAGTGAAGGTAATGACTTTAAATTCGCATGAAGTCTCTTCAGGGTATGTATTTCTAATGGGGTGCTTTTGGGGGACATTTGAGGGAGTACTCAGTGGCTTATGAGCCTTAGACTGTATATTTTATGCTCAGGTTTCGTGCGGTGAGTCTGGATTGAGGATTGCGGTATTGTGGCAAGAAGAAATATCAATTCGAAGGTAAGTCAGAAGGAACTTGGATAAATAGGATAGCTTGGTAGTAGGTCGGATCGGCATGATAAGGGATATGGTTAGTTCTTTGGGTGTTTATAAGGTAGTAAGTTGTTACAGGTGTTTATTAGCAATTCTCTTGGAATTTGGTGGCATGCGTAGCTTGGTTGAGTTAGAAGGATTCAGTCCTGGCGGTTTGGTGTTGTACAAATGTGATTTGGGAGTCCTTGATGATTTCTACCACGGTTGGAGATGTATATTTCTACTGGCGTGAGGGCTATGTGATGTATAGTGATTTTGCTTCTAAATGGGATCAATGGAAAGTTCTTGGCTAGTTGGGTACGTAGTTGTTTGTGGATAGGACGGGAGCATGAAGTTCTCATATTTATCATAGGATGCATGGCGTATGTTGTATTTTGTGTATAGTGGAGAGTGGCATATGTGAGGCCACAATTCAGTTCTGGAAGGAAGGTCAGAACTGGCAGTTTCAGATAATTAGGTAAAGGATACCACTATTGGGTAGATGGATGAGAGTATACATTCATAAAGGACAATGTGCTTAAGGCAATGTGTTTGAGTAAGGGTGCATCATTGGTGTGACGACACTCTTTTGTTGGATCAACTATTGATATTCAAGTTTGTTTGGTGGCACTTAGGAATTATGGGGGTATCCCTCGTGGGATGATAAAGTATTAGGTGTGTGTTATATATTAAGTGGTGGAATTGGGACCAGATATGGTAAATTGTGCGCTTCGTGGACCTTGAGACTAAGAATTCTAATAAACAGATCATTTCTGTGGTTGCGAAAGGGTATAACAAGATGCCAATTTGAGGTTAACCATGTGGGTTATCTCATGCGGAGTGGTGTGTTCCTTATAATGTTGAGTAGAGAGTTTCTTTTCTACTAACAGGGTGTATGTGTTGAAATTTGAATTTGACTCTAGTCGAGAAAGTTGAATTGATTGTCACGAGAATGAAGGCGAGCTTAGTAGTTGAATTGAGGTATTTTATGGTTTGTGTTACCTAAGCTTGTGAAGAATTTTTGTTGAACTAGCTGTAGTAATATGGCAATACTCTTGGGTTTTATGACCTGCGTGGCCTGGTCGAATTAGAGGAATTTAATTCTGATAACTTGAATAGGAGGAAATGGATTTCCAAGTGCTTGATGGTTTAAACCAGATATTTTCTACCGGTATGGGGAACATGTTGTGTATTGTGAATTCCTGTATGTTTCTAGACTCGTTCGAGGACGAACGTTTGTTTAAGAGGGGGAGAATGTAACGACCCAGTCTGTCGTTACGTGAAACCTGCATTTTAATTGTTATTATTGACTTACTATAGATTGGCTATTCTGTTATTAATGTGTTAGAGTTGATAGGCTTGGAATCGGAATGGTTAAATGAGAATTTAGACACTTAGTCCTTAAAGAATAGCCTTAAAATGGGAAAAGTCAACGGAGAGTTGACTTATTAGTAAACGACCTCGGAATGAGAATTTTATGGCTCGGATAGCTTCGTTAGGTGATTTGGGACTTAGGAGTGTGTTCAGAATAATTTTGTGATGTCCGGTGTAGAATTAGGCTTGAATTGGCGGAAGTTAGTTTTTGGCGATTCCGGACGACAGTGGAAAATAGGCTATCGGGGTCGGAATGGAATTCCAACTATTGGAACAAGTTCGTAATGTCATTTTGGACTTGTCTGCAAAATTTCAGGTCAATCGGAGTTGATTTGGATAGTTTCGACATCATTGGTGAATTTTAGAAATATCAAAGTTCTTAGGCTTGAATCCGATGTAAATTTGGGGTTTTGATGTTAGTTTTGGTGTTTTGAGAGTGCAACTAAGCTTGAATGATGTTATGGGACGTGTTGGTAAGTTTTGTTGGGGTCCCGAGGGGCTCAGGATTGATTTCGGTTGGTTAACGGACTCGTTGGGAATTGAAAACACTGCTGATTTTTTGGTGTTTCTGCACAGGGAATTAACCCTATGCGTTCACGGAAGGGGGCCACTTTTGCATAGGGAAAATGGGAGCTGGGGGATTTTGGTCTATGCGTTTGCGACTGGGCAGGTGCGAACGCGGAGAGGAATTTGCTAGTGCATCGCGAACGCGGGGCTACTGGTGCGTTCGCGTAGGGTTATTTCACTCGAGGGCCCCCCAGGTCATTTGGTCTATGTGTTCGCGGGCCTGGGGATGCGAACGCGAAGGGTCGTCCGGGCAAGGCAGTGCGAATGCGGCGCGTTGACCGCGAACGCGAAGGGCAAAGGAGGTTGGTCAACGCGAACGCGGCCCGTTGACCGCGAACGCGAAGAGTATTGACCTGGGCCTTAAATAATTAAACCCTCCGCGACTTAAACCTTATTTCCACCATTTTTGTACGGACTAAGAGCTTTGGGGGCAATTTTTGAAGAGGGAAATCTTGTTCTTCATAGAGGTAAGTGTTCTAATCATTAAAAATCGTTTATGGGTGATTACAGACCGTAATCTCAGCCTTTAATTCATGAAAAACAGTAGAAAAATAAGACTTTGGGGCATGAGATTATGAGACCTTCAAGGGTTGATTTGAGGGGTCAAACAAACTTCGATTTTGATGTTCTTTATATGTACATAACCGCGAGAAGATGAACAACAATTTTATGTAAAAAATTCTGAGTTTTGGGACGCGGGCCCGGGGGTCGGGTTTTGACCGGTTTCGGATTTTGAGTTAAATTCGATATTTTTCAATTGGAATTCGTTCCTTAAGCATATATTGATGATAAAAAATCTGAACCTTGTAGATTTGGAGACTTCAGAGATTGATTCGAGAGGCAAGCGCATTGCAGAATAATTCCGGGCTAGTTTTGGGGTAAGTAATGTCTTGAAATCCTGTCCTGAGGGTATGAAACCCTGGACTATGCACCCTTCACGGGTTTTGAAAATGCAAAGGTGGAAACTTTGGATATATACTCCCTACTTGGGCAACTATTGAGTTGCGAAACCGATTTCTAAGCTTATGCTTAATTATTGTTTATATGTTATGATATGTTTTGGGTTGTAAGCCGTGTTTGGGGCCTAGTGCCGATCTGTTTACCCCTTGGGGGACTGTTTTATTGTGTTTCCTCACTTGATATGTTGTGAATTACACTCAGTATTTTCCTGATAAATGGTTTTGACACTAAGAGTGTTTTGATACTATTTATTGAAAAATGAAACACTACTTTGGGTAGAGAACCCAGTTTGTTTATAGCCTAAGGGCTAATTGAAAGTGTCTGACTGAGTGATGTGAGGAGGCTTCCAGGCCTTATGAGTGATGTGAGGAGGCTTCCAGGCCTTACGAGTGATGTGAGGAGGTTTCCAGGCCTTATGAGTTATGTGTGGAGGCTTCCAGGCCTCATGAGAGAGATGAGAAGGCTTCTAGGCCTTATGTTATTATTGCGCTTGGGCTGTAGGAGCCCCTCCGGAGTTTGTAACACACCCCCAGTGAGCGCCGGTACCGATTGAGTTATTATGACTGCCCGCGAGGCTGATACTGAGTGATGATTGATACTGAGTGATTGAGGGAATGCCTGAGGGCATAGTTACGATAAATGATTTTAGCCCGAGGGGTGCTTTTATGATGATTTTACTATGTTTCGAACTACGATTTACTTTAGTTTCAAACTGGGTTTTACTGAGATATATTGATATTTACTTATTTTTCAAAGGAGTTTGGATATGGTTTTTGAACCTATGAATTTGCTAAATACTACTTGGTGACTTGATGTTTTACTGGTTGTTGTGAAATGGTGTATCTGTTTGTGTGCTTTATATTTTTCAGACTATGATTTCTTTTCATTACTACTGAGTTGGCGTACTCATAAAGACTCCCTGTGCCTCTCTGCACAGATCCAGGTACGAGCTCGCAGCAGTAGCTGACCCAGGTTCGTTAGCAGCAGTACGGGATTTCGAGGTAGCTGTCCAGCGTCCACAACTTCTCCATTTCCCTTCCTTATAATGTTTTTAGCTCTTGATTCAGAGACTTATATTATAGTTTTAACAGAGTTAGATTTAATTATTCTTAGATGCTCATGACTATTGACTCCAGTTCTGGGAGGATGTTTAGAGTTGTTAGGTTATTCTTGGGAAGTTTGTTAGACCTGTATAAATTATTCTTTATTGAATTGCTGTTTATTTTGCATTATTAACTCTTAAATGAGAACAAGTGTGTAGTAATGTGATGGTTGGCTAGCCTAGTTCCACGATAGGCGCCATCACGGCCTGTTAGGATTTGGGGTCGTGACACACTCATTGTAAGCGTTGCTATATGATTTGTTTGGCATGAGTGGAATATGAATGCGGAGCATGATATGCAGTAATAAGCATTAAAACAGATAGGCATGTATTTTCACGTTGGGAAAAGCAGTAAAGAAAGGAAATACAGCGGTTATAATGGAAAGCGGTTACAAAGAAAACATGAAGATACGTTAGTTTCGTTCAAATGAAATAAATATTTACGAAATTTAAACAATTAACGGCATATAACGGGGAATAGGAAGAGGTGTAAGCATTTAAATTACAATTAATAGTCCAAAATCACAAAGCAAATTGTAATGGTACAAGCCTAGGGAGTTTCCCCAGCAGAGTCGCCATGCTGTCACGTCCCCTTTTTCTATCGCACGGGTTAGGTACGGAGAGATCGGGTTAAGACATTATGGACAACTCCTTTAAAAGAAAAGGAAAAGTCGCCACCTAACGATTTAATGGTGCATTAGGGCACCTAGAGTTGATAACTCATAGACTAGCTTGCATTACCAAAGAACGGGTAAGGGCTTGATATTATCCCAAGGGGAAGGTGTTAGGCACCCCTCAGGATCCACAACTGTGGGTCCCAGCCAATAAGTTTTGTGAATTTGGACGGTAAGCAAGTAACAAATAAGGTTCACATATGAGGGGATTTAAAGCAAGCATGAAAATCTTTAAAGGTTTTTGAATAACATAAACATTTGAAAAGAAGTGTCATAGGTTTAAAGTAATACGGATCACTTCAATGCAATACCCGGTATGTCACACCTCGAGGAGGCGGCTACACGTGGTATTAGCGCACCGGTCATCATATCCGTATTCTACCATTCCCACCCCGTAAAGGTTATAAAAATGCGCGTGTTGGTCACAAATGCTTATTGCGTGTTGTTTACCCGTCCTATCCTATAGGTCCTGGAGGGTGTTAGGACCACTAATCCTATCAAGGCGGGGACTAGGCTGACTTAGGTGTAAAGGATAAAATACTAGGCGAAAGTGTAAAACAAGTAGAACACATGTAGTGGGATCACATAGGGCAAGTAATGGGCTCATAAGTCCCTCCGCAATTAAGCACGTAAGTGGCATGTCTCAAACACAATTAAAGTCTCAAAGGAAGGTTCGAAAATAAGAGTTATTGAGTTGAAAATCAGTAGGTTTCAGCAGTTTTAGTAAAAGGATATGTTTCGAAAACTTAGTAGTGAAAGCAAAGGGTTCAGTTAAGACTGAGCAATTCAAAAGATGATTGATTTTCAGAACTGCAATAGTTTAGAGATAGCAGTAAGAATTAAAAGTGCGTAGTAGTTTAAAGCTTTCAATAAAAGAGAAGAATAACTTTTAGAAAAATCAGTGATTTGAACAGGAGTGCGTTTATTTGAAATTCAATAATCTAAAAGTGAGTACAAAAATCCAGTAGTTTGTAGGACTTTATCACGTTGTTTTAGAAAATGGTTTAGCAAGTATTCAGAAATAGAACAATTTTATGTAATAAAGTAACACTGAAAAACTTAACAGTTTGAAGATAGGATAGGAATCAGAAATCCTGAAGTCAGTAATGAGAAGTAAGAAAGCGCACAATTTCAAAATTGTTTTAAAAGAAGCATATGAGTTTACTAAAAATAGAGTTGATTCCAAGAAAGCAAAATCAGAATTTGGGAAATTCCAAAAGAGGAAGATTAAACCCAACATAGTTGATCTGATTTTAATTATGCATTTAGGCCTAAAGTTTGCCTAGGCGTCATATATTTTCCTAAAGGTGAACATGCTTACTTTGACTCTGTTTTAAAAGACATAAGTGATGATACATTTGCAGAAACGTCTTGACCATATCTTAGTGAGGTTATTATATTAGAGACAGGTTAACTAAGCGTTCAAGTTCTGACAAATAAAAATCCTACAGGCAAGATATCTAATGCACATAGGAATACCTAGAAGACATGATTTTTAGATGCTATGATCATGAAAATGCAGTAAGATCTTATAACAGTTTTTTGTTACTTGATATAATTATTAACTGTGATCATGGCTTGCGAAATGAGTGAAGTAGACATGCTGAAAGATAAAAGAACCTAAGAAGGATTTCTAAGGCATGAGATGCATGTCCTACACACGTTATCTATTGCACATGTAAGTAAGAAAAACCCTATAAGCATGTTTTCTACCCCTTACTAGACTAAGAATGCATAGTCCCCTCCCATATTCACTATCCAGCCCCAAGGATTCGTTTACAAATTATTACAGACCATAATGAATGGATTACAATAATGAAAAAGGAAAATAAGAAGTTAATCTATAGAGAGACTTCAATCAGGCCTAACCTTCCAGCCTCACCCCTGTTGAGCCTCATAGCCTTACACGGCCTGGGTGCGGCAAAGCTCCCAAAGGTCCTCATAAGGGCCCTGGCCAATACCAGCACCCAACGGTTTATCAAAGTTGAGATTGGTGCAGTGTAGAGTACCCTTACCTCAGTGTCTCAAGGTTCAGAGGGAACTCATGGTCCCTAAGCGATGCACACACTGAAGGAGGTGGAACCTAAAGGTCTAGGAATTGTGAAAGTGCTTTTTTAAAAGGAGTTTTAAGTTTGAAAAGAAGTTTTGAGGTCACATAGTTTCAGGGAAACACATAAGGACTAATGTTAAAACAACAGAGAGTCCTAACTCAGTAGGATACCAAGGAACAATCACAAATAGGGAAAGGGGTTCAGGGGACAAATAAGGGTGATAGTATGTAATAAGTTTAGGTACAGATTCAACCCATAGCGATACCAAATAGTACACAGCTGCTACACAATCATATAGGAGATAATAAGCAGATAGGAGTAATGGGTAACAACGACAGTATAGGACATGATAAGCTATAGAAAACAACACAGGATTAAATTAAACTAGAAGAAGAAGAGAGATCATATAAGGGATTAGATATGCTAGTGACAGGGTAAGCAATAGAACCACAAATAGAAGCACAAAAGAAACACTAGGTAGATAAGCAAGAACTGAAACATTGTATATAGTACTATAATTAAATTAGAAACATACCAGTTGAGTAGTAGATATAGCAAATGCAAGAAATAGCACAGCAGTATCAGTGTGCAGGGCAAAGAGCAGTAGAAGACAGTATACAACAGAATGAGGGAGCAACAGCAGACAGTATGCACAACGAGATAGCAACACCAGACAATAAGTAGAATGAGATAGCAACAGCAGGGTAGAACAATAGGGACTACTCAGCCTTAGCTTTAAGTTGACTGAGTAGTCAGTAATAGATGCAAAGAGCAAGTAGAGATAAAAGCACAGAAGAGTTTAGAGCAGTGTTGCTCAGTGCTTAGTGTGAGAATTTCAGTGTGAAAACACAGTGTGTTTTTCAGTGTGAAACTCAATGTGAGTGTCTGAATTTTCGTCTATTTGCAAAGAGAGAAGACAATTCTTTATATTGTTTTAAAATCGAATAGCACATAGCAAATTATGGTAGTAGCAATCAATCAATATCAATTAAAGATAACAGGACTCCTTTAATTAAGGATTCTAATTCAAACGACATTGTCAAGGTAAAATAAGGCAAAGAAATCAGTCCAATAGGACTGATTCTCCCAAAAATAGAACAAGGAAGTCACATGGTACACAAATAGAGCCAAATACATAGTGAGTTAATTAAGGCATGTTGTAGTAATATTACATTAAGGAATAAAATAGGGTATCAACTTAGAAATCAATTAAGAAGGTCTTGAAATCACAGGGAATCTGGAAAAATAAAAGAAGGCACCACATAAACATGGTAAGAATTCAAAAATTGGTACAGTATTATAAAAGGAAGATACACAATTGTGTATTTAAGGAAAATATCATACAGATGCAACATGATTTCGAAATTGATACAGCATTGTAAAATGGAAATGCACAATGGTGTTATTTAAGGAAAATATTACGAAAAATCAGCATAAAATCAGCAAGTAAAACAATCAGTGAGTTGAATGGTTGAGTTTACTAAGTATTTAAACAACAGTACTGATAATTATAAGAGATGTTCATAGAACAGCAGGCGAATCAGAGATTATAGCAATGAATCGAACAAGAACAAACGAGCACACATAAAAAAATTGACCTAGGGTATTAAGGTTTCAACAATAGCAGTTCGAACAACAACAACTCACAAAAGAATCACTTAAACATGCTACAGGTAACTAAAAACCAAGAAGAAATCCTTTTGAAGACGGGTTTAAGAACCCTAATGTTAAAATCACTAAAAGGAATAGTTTTTCCGGAGAAAACCATAAAATATCATAATAATGTGATAAGAATAAGCAAACATTAAAGAAAAAGTCAAAATCAAATGGTTAGGGTTTCGTGAAAACCCGTAAAAGAGGGCAAATCCTTGGAGATTGCATAGATGAGGCCGGAAAGCATGAAAACTTACTCAGATGGTCGAGGTTTGGCCGGAAAATGGCAAGAGGCTCAACGGAGGCAAGCGGACTACTCCAGGCCTGTTTTGAAGAACCCAGGTTGTCACTGAGCGAGTGAGAGGTGAATAGATAACCACGAGGTAGTGAGGAGCCATGGATGCCGGTGAGAGAACTGGCCGGAGAGGCAGTGGAAACCCATCGGAGAAGAAGGAGAACCTAGAAGGTTCTAGAGAGAAAGAGGAGAGGAAGGGACGAGATGAGAGAGAGTGAGGTCTCGAAAAATGAGAGAGACAGGGGGTAGTTGGGGAGTTAATTAAGGAAATTAATGATCTAGACCGTTGATCTAATTCGATCAATGATCCAGATGGATTTGGGTTTTGGGCCGGGTAAGAGGAGGGGTTGGGCTGGTCTCAATTGGGTCAGGGGGGTTGGGTAATTGAGTCAGCCAAATGTGGCTAAAATTAAAATAGGAAAAGGCTAGTTGTGAAATACCCGATTTAATAGGATAGTAAATTAATTAAAATAGCCAATAATGGTATAAAATGAAATTAAGTTAAAATAAGTATAATTACAGTATTTAGACAAGATTAAAAATATGAAGGACATAAATTCAGATTTTAAAGGTATAAAACGACTAATTAGGTTATGATTGCAAAATAATTGTAATTGCAATTAAATAACACTTAATTGGCCAATTTATGAAATAGTTGAATTTTAATAAATAAACAGTAATTATAAACGACATATTAAATTGGAGAATATTTTGGGATTTATTTAGAGTGTAATTTATGAATTATAAAAATATGAAAACAGTAAATAAATAGGGAATAATTCAAATAAATGTGTAAAAATTAGGAAAAATACTCATTATTACAAAGAATGATTTTGAAAACTTATATGCAAGTTTAAAATAATTTTGAGGAAAAATTGGGTATCAACATACGCCAACTCAGTAGTAATGAAAATAAATCACAGTCTGAGAAATATAAAAACACACTACAGATACACAATTTCACAAAAGCCAGTAAAACACCAAGTCACCAGGTAGTATTCAGCAAATACATAGGTTCCAAAAACCAATTTCCAGAAATCCTTTGAAACAAGTGTAATATCAGTATATCTCAGTAAAATTCTCAGTAAAAACCAGTTTGAAAACAAAGTAAATCATAGTTTGAAAACTCAGTAAAAATATTCATAAAACTGCCCCTCGGGCCATAATCATTTCTCATCACAATATCTTTCAGTATTAGCCCATCAGGCAACCTCACAATCACTCTGCCCATCAGGCAACCTCACAATCACTCTGCCCATCAGGCAACCTCACAATCACTCTGCCCATCAGGCAACCTCACAATCACTCAGCATAAGCCCCGCGGGCATCACTCATTAGGTACCTGCGCTCACTGGGGGTGTGTACAGACTCCGGAGGGGCTCTTACAGCCCAAGCGCTATAATAAGCCACAACATAGCATAAATCACACACAATATATGCCCGCAGCCTCACTCATATCATATTATCCTCACAATATAGGCCAACAGCCTCACTCATATCATAACATCCTCACAATATAGGCCAGCATCCTCACTCAGTCAGACACTCTTGATTTGCCCTTCAGGCAATAAATATACCGGGTTCTTGACCCAAAACAATGTTTTATTTTCAAGAAGTAGTATCAAAATACTCTGAGTGTCAAAACAATTCCACATAAAAGACTGACTGAAAAATCATAACATATCAGTGAGGAAAAAAGTAAAAACATCCCCCAAGGGGTAGACAAGTCGGCACTAGGCCCCAAAAATGGCTTACATCCCAAATCATATCAAAATATATCAATACTACTAAGCATAGGCTTAAAAAATTGATTTTGCAACTCAATAGTTGCCTAAATACGGAAGAGATTTCTAAAGTTCCAACCTTTTCCTTTCAAAACCCGTGAAAGGGTGTAGAGTCCAGGGTTTCATACCCTCGGGACAAGATTTAAAGACATTATTTACCTCAAAACTAGCCCGAAAACTATTGTGCAATGCGCTTGCCTCTCGAATAAACCTTCGAAGGCTCCAAATCTACCAAGTTCAGATTTTTATCATCAATATGTGCTTAAGGAACAATTTCCAATTAAATGATATCAAATTTAACCCAAAAATCCGAAATTGATCAAAACTCGACCCCCCGGGCACGCATCCCAAAACTAAAATATTCTTATACAAAAGTGTTCTTCGTCCTCTCACGAGTCCGTACATATAAAGAACACTAAAATCGGGGTTTGTTTGACCCCTCAAATCGACCCCTAAAGGTCTCATAATCTCAAGCCCTAAAACCCAATTTTTCTACTGATTTTCCATGAATTTACACTGGTTTTATATTCTATAATCATCCATAATCGATTTTTAATGATAAAAAATGGTTTAAAAAGGGTTTAAGTCGCGGAGGGTTTAATTTATATTTTTTTGAATAGTGGTTCCGCACCTGCGACCTCATCTGCGCACCTGCGGTCCCCTAACCACACCTGCGACCTCTCCGCACCTGCGACCCACTGCTCGCACCTGCGATCCCGCACCTGCGGTCAAACTTCCGCACGTGCGGTTACACCAACACTAGCAGCTGAAGTTGCATGTTTCAAGTTCCAAACTTCCCGTTAACCGTACGAAATCAATCCCGAGCGCCTTGGGACCTCAACCAAACATACTAACACGTTACATATAATCATTCAAACTTAGTTAAACTCTCAAAACACTAAAATTAACATCAAAACACCAAATTTATATCGGATTCAAGCCTAAGAACTTTGATATTTCTAAAATCCACCAATGATGCCGAAACTACTAAAAACAACTCCGATTGACCTGAAAGTTTGCAGACACTATCCAAAATAACATTACGAACCGGTTCCAACTGTCGAAATTCCATTCTGACCCCGATAGCCTCTTTTCCACTGCCGACCGGGATCGCCAAAAACTAACTTTCGCCAATTCAAGCCTAATTCTACACCGGACATCACAAAATTATTCTGAACACACTCCTAAGTCCCAAATCACCTAACGAAGCTATTCGAACCATAAAATCCGCGTTCCGAGGTCGTTTACCAATAAGTCAACTCTCAGTTGACTTTTCTTATTTTAAGGCTATTTTAAAGACCGAGTGACTAAACTCTCACTACCACCATTCTGATTTCAAGCCTACCAACTCTAACACATCAATAACAGTTAAACCAAGGTATGACAAGGCAATAGCAGTTATTATAATGCAGGTTTTACGTAACGACAGACCGGGTCGTTACATTCTCCCCCTCTTAAGCAAACGTTCGTCCTCGAACGAGTCTAGAAGCATACCTGGAGTCTCAAACAAGTGAGGATATTTTCTCTGCATCTCCCGCTCAGTCTCCAAGTCGCCTCCTCCACTAGCTGACCTCTCCACTGCACCTTCACTGATGCTATCTCATTAGATCTCAGCTTTCTGACCTCGCGAGCTAAAATAGCTACTGGCTCAACCTCATATGACATATTACCCTCAAGCTGAACTGTGCTGAAGTCTAACACATGAGACGGGTCACCAACATATTTCCTGAGCATGAACACATGAAACACCGGATGAACACTCGACATGCTGGGTGGCAAAGCTAGTCTATAAGCCACCTCTCCAACCTTCCGAAGAACCTCAAAAGGACCAATAAATCGTGGGCTCAGCTTTCCTCTCTTTCCGAACCTCATAAAACCCTTCATGGGTGATACCTTTATAGTACCTTATCGCGTTCCATAAATGACACATCCCAAACCTTCCTGTTCGCATAACTCTTCTGCCTAGACTGCACCGTGCGAAGTCGCTCCTGAATCAACTTCACCTTCTCCAACGCATCCTGAATCAAGTCTGTGCCCAATAACTTAGCCTCACCAGGCTCGAACCAACCAACCAGAGATCTACACCTCCTACCAAAGCTTCATACAGGGCCATCTGAATACTGGACTGGTAGCTGTTATTATATGCAAACTTCGCCAGTGGCAGAAACTGATCTCATGAACCACCAAAATCAATCACACAAGCCCGTAACATATCCTCCAATATCTGAATAGTCCATTCCGACTGCCAATCAGTCTGAGGGTGAAATGCAATGCTCAACTCTACATCAGTACCCATACCTCTCTATACAGCTCTTCAAAACTGAGATGTGAACTGAGTACGTTTGTAAAAAATAATAGAAATCGGAACTCCATGCAATCAGACAATCTCCTTAATCTAAATAACAGCTAACCGCTCTGAAGTATAAGTAGTACTGACAGGAATGAAATGCGCGGACTTGGTCAATCTATATATAATGACCCAAATAGCATCAAAACCCTTTGAAGTCCGTGAAAGCCCAACTACAATATCCATAGTAATTCTCTCCCATTTCCACTTTGGAATATCTAACCTATGAAGCAAACCACCTGGTCTCTGATGCTCATACTTGACCTGCTGGCAGCTGAGACACCGTGCTACATACTCAACAATATCTCTCTTCATCCGCCTCCACCAATACTGCTGTCTCAGATCCTGATACATCTTCGCGGCACCCCGATGAATAGAATACTGCGAGCTGTGGGCCTCTGCTAATATTAGCTCTCGAATACCATCCACATTGGGCACGCAAATACGTCCCTGCATCCTCATAACTCCATCATCACCAATAGTCACATCTCTAGCATCACCCGGACGAACTCTATCATGAAGAACTAATAAGTGTCGGTCATCATACTATCTTGCCTTAATCTGATCAAATAAAGAAGATCGAGAAACCATGCTAGCTACCACCCGTGGAGGGTCTGACAAATCCAATCTCACCAACTGACCTGCTAAAGCCTGAACATCAAGAGCTAAAGTTTGCTCTACTGCTGAAAGGTAATCTAGACTTCCCAAGCTCTCGGCTCTGCGCCTCAAGGCATCAGCCACAACATTGGCCTTCCCCGGAAGATACGAAATAGTTTAGTCATAGTCTTTGAGAAGCTCCAACCATCTCCTCTTCCGCAAATTCAAGTCCTTCTGCCTCAGCAGATACTGCAAACTAAGATGATCGGTGAAAATATCACAATGTACCCCATACAAATAGTACCGCCAAATCTTTAAGGCATGAACAATGGAAGCTAACTCAAGATCGTGCACTGGGTAATTCTTCTCGTGCACCTTCAACTGTCTAGACGCGTAGGCAATCACCCTACCGTCCTGCATCAACACCGCTCCCAATCCAACTCTATAAGCATCACAATAAACCGTGTAAGAACCCGAACAAGTAGGAAACACTAATACCGGAGCTGTAGTCAATGCCAACTTGAGCTTTTGAAATATCTCCTCACATTCATCGGACCATCTGAATAGAACACCCTTCTGTGTCAATTTGGTCGGAGGTGAATCAATAGAAGAAAATCCTTCCACAAAGCGACGGTAGTAACCTGCCAGACTAAGGAAACTTCGAATCTCAATAGATGAGGATGGTCTGGGCCAACTCTACACCGCCTCAATCTTCTTCGGATCAACCTGAATACCCTCATTAGACACCACGTGCCCCAAGAAAGCAACTGAACCAAGCCAAAACTCACACTTGGAGAATTTTGCATAAAGCTTCTTCTCCCTCAATCTCTGTAACACAATCCTCAAGTGCTGAGCATGCTCTTCCTGGCTATGAGAATAAACCAGGATGTCATCAATGAACACAATAACGAAAGTATCAAGGTATGGCTGAAATACGTTGTTCATCAATTGCATGAACACTGTTGGGGCATTGGTCAGCCCAAATGACATAACCAGAAATTCATATTGACCGTATCTAGTCCTGAAAGCTGTCTTTGGATGATAAGAATCCCGAATCTTCAACTGATGATACCCCGACCTCAAGTCAATCTTGGAGAATACCTTAGCTCCATGAAGCTGATCAAATAAGTCATCAATATGAGGCAAAGGATAACGGTTCTTCACTGTAACCTTATTCAACTATCTATAGTCAATACACATGCGCATCGAACCATCCTTCTTTTTCACAAACAACACTGGTGCACCCCAAGGCGACACACTAGGCCGAATGAACCCCTTATCTAAGAGTTCCTGAAGCTGCTCTTTCAATTCCTGCAACTCTGTTGGTGCCATACGGTAAAGTGGAATAGAGATAGGATGAGTATCTGGCACCAAGTCAATACCAAAACCAATATCCCTGTCAGGTGGCATGCCTGGCAAGTCGGCAGGAAATACATACGAAAAATCGCAGACTACGGGAACATCAACAGATGGAGTCTCACTACTAACGTCCCTCACGAACGCAAGATAAGATTCACACCCTTTCTCAACCATATGTTGGGCCTTAAATAAGAAATCACCCTGCTAGGTACATGCTCTATAGACCCCCTTCACTCAACTCTCGGAACTCCGGGCATAGCTAAGGTAACGGTCTTAGCATGACAATCAAGAATAGCATGACATGGGGATAACCAATCCATGCCCAGAATTACAGCAAAATCGACCATACTAAGTAACATCAAGTCTACTCGGGTCTCCAGACCCCCAATAGATATAAGACACGACCAGTACACACGGTCCACAATAATAGTATCATCCACTAGAGTCGAAACATGAACGGAAGTAACTAGAGACTCACGTGACATATTCACAAAATGAGCAAAATAGGATGAGACATAAGAGTACGTGGAACCAGGGTCAAATAAAGCCAAAGCATCAGTGTGAAAAACTGAAATAGTACCTGTAATCACCGCATCTGAAGCCATAGCATCAGTTCTAGCCGGAAGTGCATAAATACATGGCTGGCCTCAACCTGCTCGACCTCCCCCTCTAGGACAGCCTCTAGCTTCCTGACCACCACCCCTAGCGGCTTGGGTAGGTGGTGAAGTGACTGGGGCTGAAGCTGAGGGCTGAACCCTCTGCTGAGTTGAACTACTAGGACAACGGGGACACTGCCTCAATTCATGTCAGAACTCTCCACACTCATAACAATTTCCTGGAGTTGGAGATGAAAACTGACGAAAACCCCTGCCACCATGATAGCCACCAGACGAACCATGCATAGAAGAGCCCTGATAAGATGATGCTCAGGCGGAGCTCTGAGCTGGAAGGGCACTAAAAGATGAACGTCCCTGATAAGAATTGCGAGGACCCTGCCCCGAAGAACCACTATAAGCTGGGTGAACTAGCTGTGGAGGTCTAAATGAACGACCTTTGTTAGGCTGAAATTGCCCTCTCAGAGGGGCACCACTGAAATTTCCTGCTCCCCGAGGCCTCTTGACCTCTCTCTCCTCACGATCCTGCCTACGAACCGACTCAATATACCGAGCAATGTCAACAACCTGCTTAAATGTATCTCCACACACTCTCTCACTAGTCATCAATATCCGAAGCTGATAAGTAAGACCATCTACAAACCTCCTAATCCACTCCCTGTCAGTAGGGACAATCTCAGAAGCATGTCTGGCCAACTCGAAAAACCTCATCTCGTACTGAGTAACCGACAACTCTCCTTGACGTAACTACTCAAACTGTCTGCGCTGCTCCTCTCTACGGGACTGAGGAACATACTTCTCCAAAACGATCGTGGAAAACTGCTGCCAGGTGAGAGGTGCTGAACCAACCGGCCTACGCCTCTCGAATGACTCCCACCAAGTAAAAGTAGCACCCGCAAACTAAAATGTAACAAACGAGACCCCACTGTTCTCCAAAATACCCGCAGTACGTAGTATACTCTGGAATTTATCCAGAAAACCTTGGGCATCTTCACCCTCTATGCCACTGAAAGTCGGAGGCTTAAGTCTGCTGAACCTCTCCAGTCTACGCGGCTCATCCTCGGACATAGCTGGAACCACAAAATCCTGGACTGGGACAAACAGCTGAGCTGGGTCTACCCCCGATGTCTGAATACCCTGTACAGCCTGCTCAGGGGTCCGGGCAGCTAGAGTCTGATTGCCTCCCCCGGCCTGAGCTGCAGTGGCAGTAGTGGACATGGAAACTGCCTGAGCTAAACTAGATTACACCATCAATATCTGAGCCAGGGTCTCCTGAAGACCCGGAATAACAATAGGCACTGCCGGTGCCTGAGCTTGTTCCGCTGGAGCACCATCGGCGGGAACCTGATCCTGAACGATAGGGGGATCCTATGGTACTACCTTGGCTGCTGCCTGGGCTGGTCCCCTACCTCTACCACGGCCTCGACCCTTTGTGAGTGTGGCCGGTGCCTGGTCACCCTGATCGGTATTGCGTGTCCTCACAATCTATGAGAGAATGGAACAACGTAAGTTTAGATTTCAAGAATCAATAGATTGACACGAAAGAGTTCAAGAAAATAGAGATGTTTCCTAAATTTTCTGCAGCCTCTCGAAGATAAGTACAGGCATCTCCGTACCGATCCGCAAGACTCTACTGAACCTGCTCATGATCGTTGAGTCCTATGTAACCTAGTGCTCTGATACAAACTTGTCACGACCCCAAATCCCTACAGGCCGTGATGGCGCCTATTGTGGAACTAGGCTACCCAACCATCACTTTACTACGCATTTGTTCAATTATACGAGTTCACAATTTAATAATAAGCATGCAACCATAACATCAAATAATATAATTAAGTCTTAGTGTCTCAATAATAGTCTAACAAACCTCCAAGAACTGGAGTCAATAGTCATGAGCATCTAAGAATAAGTAAATCTAACTCTGCTAAAACTATAATATATGTCTCTGAATCAAATGCTAAAACTAAATGAGGAAGGGAATAGAGAAGCTGTGGACGCTAGGCAGCTGCCTCGAAATCCCGTGAATCGCTGCTAACGAAGAAGGCAACTACTGCTCCAATTTGGTACATGGATCTATGTACAGAGGCACGGGGAGTCTTTATGAGTACGCCAACTCAGTAGTAATAAAAATAAATCACAGTCTGAGAAATATAAACACACAGTATAGATACACAATTTCACAAAATCTAGTAAAACACCAAGTCACCAGGTAGTATTCAGCAAATACATAGGTTCCAAAAACCAATTTCCAGAAATCCTTTGAAATAAGTGTAATATCAGTATATCTCAGTAAAATCCTCAGCAAAAACCAGTTTGAAAACGAAGTAAATCATAGTTTGAAAACTCAGTAAAACTATTCATAAAACTGCCCCTCGGGCCATAATCATTTCTCATCACAATATCTTTCGGTATTAGCCCATCAGGCAACCTCACAATCACTCTGCCCGTCAGGCAACCTCACAATCACTCTGCCCATCAGGCAACCTCACAATCACTTAGCATAAGCCCCACATGCATCATTCATTAGGTACCAGAACTCACTGGGGGTGTGTACAGACTCCGGAGGGGCTCCTACAGCCCAAACGCTATAATAAGCCACATCATGGCATAAATCACACACAATATAGGCCCGCAGTCTCACTCATATCATATCATCCTCATAATCTAGGCCAGCAGCCTCACTCATATCATAACATCCTCACAATATAGGCCAGCAGCCTCACTCAGTCAGACACTCTCAATTTTCCCTTCAGGCCATAACTATACCGGGTTCTCGACCCAAAATAGTGTTTCATTTTCAAGAAGTAGTATCAAAATACTCTGAGTGTCAAAAAAAATCCACAAAAAAGACTGAGTAAAAAATCATAACATATTAGTGAGAAAAATAGTAAAAACATCCCCCAAGGGGTAGACAAGTCGGCACTAGGCCCCAAACATGGCTTACAGCCCAAATCATATCAAAATATATCAATACTACTAAGAATAGGCTTAAAAAAATTGATTTCACAACTCAGTTGTTGCCTAAATACGGAAGATATTTCCAAAGTTCCAACCTTTTGCTTTCAAAACCCGTGAAAGGGTGCAGAGTCCAGAGTTTCATACCCTCGGGACAGGATTTAAAGACATTACTTACCTCAAAACTAGCCCGAAAACTATTCCACAATGCGCTTGCCTCTCGAATCAATCTTTGAAGGCTCCAAATCTACAAAGTTCAGATTTTTATCATCAATATGTGCTTAAGCAACAATTTCCAATCGAAGATATCAAATTTAACCCAAATATCCGAAATTGGTCAAAACTTGACCCCTCAGCCCGCGTCTCGAAACTCAGAAATGCTTATACAAAAGTGTTCTTCGTCCTCTCACGAGTCCGTAAATATAAAGAACACCAAAATCGGGGTTAGTTTGACCCCTCAAATCGACCCCTAAAGGACTCATAATCTCAAGCCTAAAACCCAATTTTTCTACTAATGTTTCATGAATTTATATTGGTTTTATATTCTATAATCATCCATAATCGAGTTTTAATGATCAAAATACTTACCTCCATGAATAACAAGGATTTCCCTCTTCAAAATCGCCCCCAAAAGCTCTTTGTCCGTACAAAAATGGTATAAAAAGGGTTTAAGTCGCGGAGAGTTTAATTTATTACTTTAAGGACTTTATTGAAGCGACCATTACTTATGCGTATTTATGCACATATAACTTTCGCAGCATTATAATGAATTCAATGCTAAAAATCTTAAAAATTAAAATCATTATATTTAAATCGTAGATCTGCCCTTATGCGCAATGCTAAACTAATAGATATCAACGAAGGATTGGGTAATTAAATCACTACTTAAGCACATGCTAGTTAGCTGATTACAAAAACAATCAAATTTTGCTTCCATAATCAAGTATAAAATCTAGAAAAATTATGCAAACAAACAGGAGTGGTCCTAGTCTCCTAGACCTTTGTAGTTTGTAGTCTTCCCTTGAATGAAGTATCTAACAGTTTAATGATTCAATGAAGTGAAACAAACACCTAAGACTGAATAATTCATGAACGGGACAGGATGACAAAATTATTTTTAAATTTATATTTTAAACTATTCAACGGTTGATCTTTACGTCATAACTTTTTTCACAATTATCTAACAATTAATTTACTGGTTGATCTTTAATATATAATCAACCTTACATCTCTTTAGTTGCTAGTTAATCAAATGTTGTTCGCTATCAAATGTTGTTCGTTGTTGAAGTATGGACTCAATGTACAATTAAAAGAAAATTCATAGTAATATTCTTTCAATTGATTAGACTTCAATTGATCTTTGTAAGCAATTATCCTGCATTAAGCATATAAAATTTCAAAAATTAGCCATAATACTGCAACAAAGAGTAATGTATTCTAAGTGGCAGGAACAAAACTTGCATAAAGTATTGTATCAAGGAAACTATAATTTCTATATGAAGAGGTAAGAGGAGATGAAGAAAAAGATATTGTTTTATGGTAACGAAGAGGAAAATAGTTGCAAACACCTATTGTTTGGCTTCCCTCTTGCCTTACCTTCAAAAGGATGAAATCCAACATCACTCTTAACACCCTGAATCCCAAAGTGAAACGCATCGTTCCTTACTCTCTCGATTTTGTGTTGATAACCTTTGAGTTTGGTAACCAACATATTCAACACTCGTAGCGTGAATATTTTAAATTCACTATAATCGTTAATTCTCACAAGTAGCTCAAAAAATGATATAAATCAAGAGAACATTCATAAAGCAATAAAAAAGTGCTAGTAATCTACACAAGTATCATTGACAGTAAAGGGAAAAATGCAGTTACCTTTAGTTTACTTCTTCGTGGAGAAGCATAAGTTGTGGAAACATCGAAGTCCATTTCTCTATTTCTTTTTTTTTAGTTTTTATATTATATCAAAGAAAAACCTAATTTGAAATATTAGAGATTTGCTTGGCCTAAGTGCTTATCAGATTTTGTCATATTACAAAAAAGAAGAGAAAAGCTAGACTTGTCAAAGAAATGAATTATTACTTGCAATAATCATAGTGAACTGCACTGTGAGTGGAAACATAGAATTCGAAGGTCCTTGCATGCAGTACAGTTATGGAGTTTTATATTTTTTTAAAAGATAAATTAATTCCCTCAAGTAAGTAATAGATGGGTTTTTCATGTACAAGAGACTTATTATATGTAAGTCTTTCTGGAATTTATAGTAAAAACAACTAAAAAGACATACTCCTATCTTTATAAGTCTTTCTAAAAATCAGTCGAATCCGCCAAGAACAATGATAAAATGTCACGAGCCAATTTTTATCTTGGGCCGTGATGGCACCCAACACCGATGTTAGGCAAGCCAATACTAATCAGCTAGTGTGCCCCCTTTATTTTACCAAACCCTTTCCAACAATTCCATGACTTAAATTGATAAGCATTCAACATTAACAAGTGATTAAGGCAAATTAGAGTGAAATGACCAAAAGTAAGTAAATTTTTAATAATTACAACCCAAATGAATAATCTACCAATGCTATGAATATGATGTGCCAAACAAAAATAATCGAGATTGAGACATGATACGATATGTATGAACAAGATTGAGTATGGAATATCAAGAAAAACAAATGAGATGACAGCAAGAACAACCACTCGGCTCTCAATAGTATTGGCGTGAAGCCTTACCATAGTATCTAGCATGATTTGTAGCATGTTTACATTAATCACCTATATCAACAAGAAGAATTACTAAATGGTTCCTTGGAATGAACCATGTCACAATTTTCACGGTGCATGCCCGCCACTTGGCATGTGCGCAATTGAAATCACATAACACATAGTTCGGGGTTTTGAACCCTCAGAACCAAGTTTGGGAGAGTTACTTACCTCAATAAAGCCAAAACCCTACTCGTCAATGCCTTTTCCACACGACCCGACAACCAAACGCTCCGAATCTATCCAAAATTAGTATATTATCATCAGTGCATGCTAAGGGAATGAATCCCATATGAAAATTATCAATTTAGATCAATAATCCCAAAATTAGCCAAGCTCGGCCCCCGACCCACGTCTCAAAATCTGATAAAATTCACGAAACCAAGAAATCCATTCACTCCCGAGTCTTACCATACTAAATTTATCAAAAATCCGACCTCCAATCGGTGTTCAACTCTCAAAAATCTATTTATGAAGTTTCTATAATTCCCCCCAATTTTCATCCCAATTCTCTAATCAAATGGTGGATTAAATGTTATAATCATGTGTTTTAACCAAAACTGAGTTAGAATCACTTACCCCGATGATTTTCTTCAAAATCCCTCGAAAATCGCCAAAACTCGAGGTCTCTAGGTCAAAGTATGAAAATAAAACCCTGAATCTCGTATTTATAGAGCACCCGCAGGATTAACTTCCGCTTCTAGCGGAAAAAAACACCGCCTCTGCGAACCTCACTTCACGGTCCGTGAAATTCTCGCCGCGACCGCGAAATCTTCCCAGCTCCTTAGTTCGCGTAGGACCTTCCATTGTCCGCGTCAGTCTTCACCGCAGATCGCGGAATAATGAAGCCCCCACAAACTTCCACTATTGATGTGATGACCCAAAAGGTCATCCCGTGTATTTCTAGTTAATTCTGTGTTCCGAGGTCACGAAAACCTCCTTTTATCTCACCTCCATTTGCGTGCGCATCTCGGGCGTGTAGCCGGGAAGCTTTTATGTGAAAAACTGAGAAAAATGGTATATTTGATTTTGAAATTTGAATTAAGTTGACTTTGGTACACATTTATGGTAAATGGACCCGGGCCCGTGATTTGACGGTCCCGAAGGGTCCGTAGGAAAATACGGAACTTAGGCGTATGCCCAAAATCGAATTCCGAGGTCCCAAGCCCGAGAAATGAATTTTTGAAAGAAATTATTTTCTGAAAATATAATGGATTTTTGAAAGTATAATTATATCTAAAATCTGTGGTATCGGGCCCGTATTTTGGTTCCAGAGCTCGGTACAGGTTTGATATAATATTTATGTCTTGTCTGTAAAGTTTGATAAGAAACGAAAGTCATTTGACGTGATTCGGACCATAAATCCAAAGTTTGATGTTTTAGAAGTTTTGGAAAAATTTCATTGATTTTGGGGTTAAATTCGTTGTTTATGATGTTATTTTTGTGATTTGATCATATGAATAAGTCCGTAGGTTGTTTTTGAGGTTGTGTGCATATTTGGTTTGGAGCCCCGAGGGCTCGGGTGAGTCTCGGGTAGGCTGGGGGTGTTTTACACTTAGAAAAATCTGGTTTTTGTGGCTGGTTGCTGGTTTCCGGTGCGTTACCCTATGCGAACGCGTGGTAACCCTCGCGGATGCAAAGAGCAACGGGAAGGGGCTTGGGATTACTCTATACAAACGCGTAGGGTGAGACGCGAACGCGGAGCACTGGGCAGTGACACTACGCGAACGCGTCCCCAGAATCGCGAACGCATAGAAGAAATAGGGGGGCTGGGGGCTGGGTAGTTAGAAGCTCTGTGCGAACGCGGCCTGAGGCTCACGAACGCATAGGCCAAGCAAGCTAAGCCTACGCGAACGCGGCCAAGGGCCCGCGAACGCGAAGAGTAAATTTGCCCAGTTATTAAAAACAGTACCCAAACGGGATTCTTTCAAAAGTTCATAACTCTTTCATGTAAACTTCAAATTAGGCTATTATTGAAGAGGGATTTAACTACAAAACCATAGGTATGTATTCTTAGGCTTGTTTTCTTCAATTTGCATTAACACCCATTAGATATTTAGGCCTAAATCATGATTTTAAGGGTAGAAAATTACGGATTTGGGTAGAGTTAGGGCTTTTTGATTAATTGGAATTTAGACCACGTTTTGGGGTCGGATTTCAAAACTAATTACATATTCGGGCTCGTGGGTGAATGGGTGATCGGGTTTTGGTCCAAACCTCGTATTTTGACCAAGTGGCCCCGAGGTCAATTTTTGGAATTTTAGGAAGAATGATGGGAAACTTGTAATTAAGCATTGGAATTGAATTATTTAGCGTTTATTGATGTTATTGAGTCAATTATGTCAAGATACAATTTTTATCAACACCCTCATAGGTAAGTAATCTTTGACTCATTTTCTTCCATTTTTATCAACACCCACTAGATTTATAGGCCTACAACATGAGATTAAGGGTAGAAAATTAGGGATTTGGGAAGAGTTAGGGCTTTTTGATTAATTGGGAATTTGACCTCGTTTTGGGATCGGATTTCAAAACAAATTATATATTCGAGCTCGTGGGTGAATGGGTGATCGGGTTTTGGTCCGAACCTCGTGTTTTAACCAAGCGAGCCCGGGTTCGATTTTTGGATTTTTTGGAAGACTGCTAGAAAACCTATAATTAAGCATTACAATTGCATTGATTAGCATTTATTAAGGTTATTGAGTCGATTATGTCTAGATACGGTTGATTTGGAGTCGGGTTCAAAAGGAAAAGCGGTGCTTGAGGCGAGATTGGTTATAGTTGTGTCCCTTGCCGGGACAGTACTATTTTTGTTGTTGTTCCCTTGTCGGGATATTGTGATTTATTGTTATGGTTCATGTTGTTGATTTCTTTCTTGCCAAACTTCTGTTATTGATATTGTTTGGGTGAGGAAGAGTGTAGAGCACGAAGGGTGATCCCGTGTATTGATTACTGCAAGGAAGAGTGTAAAGCACGAAGGGTGATGCCGTGTATTGTTTATTGTGAGGATGAGAGTGTAAAAGCACGAAGGGTGATGTCGTGCCATGATATGATATTAAAAGCACGAAGGGTGATTCGGTGCCGTTTTTAATAATTATTGTGAGGATGAGAGTAAAAGCACGAAGGTGATGACGTGCACTTGTTTTGGTGAGGATGAGAGTAAAAGCACGAAGGGTGATGCCGTGCACTATTTACTCAGTGTTGTTATTTTCTATTGTTACTTTGATATTTAAACTGTTGCCTTATTCCGTTATGAGTGTTATTTGCTATCTCTTCCCCCCCTCCCCCCCCAACATGTTCCCTTTTTCCCTTGTACTTAACTGATTATTTTGCAGTTATTATTCTTCCGATTATTATTAAATGGCACAGGTTGTATTATTTGTCGTGTCCTGGCCTCATCACTACTTCGCCGAGGTTAGGCTCGGCACTTACTCAGTACATGGGGTCGGTTGTATTGATACTACACCTGCACACTGTTTTGTTGTGCAGATCCTGGTATAGGACCCTGTGGAGATTGAGCTAGGAGGCTTCCTTCAGTCCACCCGGAGACACCGAGGTAGTCTTGCAGGTGTCCGCAGGCCTTGGCATCTTCTTCATTTCTGTTTTTAGTATTTAAGAAACAGACGTATTTACTTCTTTCAGACCCTTACATGTATTATTCGTAGATATTCTGTGACATTGTGACTCCAAAGATCTGGGTTTGGTTATTTGGAGAATTCGTTAAATCAGTGAATTGAGTTATGTACTTTTAGTCTGTTTTCATTTTTATGCTTTTATTTATGAAAATGTCGTATTTCACTTGTTCTCGTTTAATAATAAAGAATTATAATAAATTTGAGTATTTACGTTGGCTTTCCTAGCGGGTTCAACGTTAGGCGCCATCACGGTCCCGACGGTGGGAATTTTGGGTTTTGACAGCTGACCGCGAATTTCCAGTGCGGTCCGCATTTCAAACTTCGGAGAACACCCTTCCAAAACACAAACAACTCCCTCAGCACACCAGTACCCTATTTTCAGCAGTTAATTCACCCGCTAACCATCAGGAACTCACATGAGGCCCTCGGGACCTCATCCAACCACACCAACACGTCGCATATAACCATTCAAAGTTAATCAAACCTACAAATCACTTAAAAACATCCAACATCAAATTGAATCCCGTATTCAAGCCTAAGAACTCCAAACTCCTAAATTCCACCAAGGACTTTGAACCCAAACTCTAATGACCCAAAAGGTCATCCCGTGTTTTTTTAATTAATTCTGTGTTCCGAGGTCGGGAAAACCCCCTTTTTCCTCACCTCGATTTGCGTGCACAGCCTGGGCGTGTAATCGGGAAGTCGTTAGGTGAAAAACTAATAAAAATAATAATTTTATGCTGAAATTTGCATTAAGTTGACTTTGGTCAACATTTTTGGTAAACAGACCCGGACCCATGATTTGACGGTCCCGGAAGGTCCGTAGGAAAATATGGGACTTGGGCGTATGCCTGGAATCGAATTCCGAGGTCCCAAGTCCGAGAAATGAATTTTTGAAAGAAATTATTTTTCTGAAAAATATACACCATTTTGAAAGAGTAATTACATTTGAAATCAGTGATATCGGGCCCGTATTTTGGTTCCAGAGCCCGGTACAAGTTTGATATTATATTTTTGTCATGTCTGTAAAGTTTGGTAAGAAACGAGATTCATTTGATGTGATTCGGACCATAAATGCAAATTTTGAAGTTATAGAAGTTTTGAGAAATTTCATTAATTTTGGGGTTTAATTCGATGTTTATGATGTTATTTTGGAGATTTGATCGCACAAATAAGTTCGTAGGATTTTTTTGAGGTTGTGTGCATATTTGGTTTGGAGCCACGAGGGCTTGGGTGAGTTTCGGGTAGGCATCGGGGTGTAAAACTTAGCAAAAATCTGGTGTTTGGTGCAATACCCTTCGCGAACGCATGGTAACCCACACGAACGCGAAGGGAAAATGGGCAGATCTAGGGTTTTACTCTACGCGAACGCGTAGAGGGATACACGAACGCGGAGCACTGGAAAGTGTCTCTATGTGAATGCGTCCCCAGGGGTGCGAACGCATAGGGTTAGGCTTGGGCTGGGGGCTGGGTGGTCTTAATGATACGCGAACGCGACCCATAGCACGCGAACGCGTAGGCCTGGAAGGCGAGACTTTCCCGAACGTGGCCAAGGACCCGGGATCGCATAGGTCAAGTTATATTTTAGTCCAGGGGCTCGCGAACGCGAAGGGTAATTTCTGCCAAGTTATATTTTAGTCGCAAAAACAGAGTCATTACGGGACTCAACCCATTTTTCACAACTTCTTCTTCTCCATACCTCTTTGGGAGATTCTTGGGGGAATTCTTCACCATAACCTTATAGGTAAGTAATCTTTGACTCATTCTCTTCCATTTTTATCAACACCCACTAGATTTCTAGGCCTAAAACATGAGATTAAGGGTAGAAAATTAGGGATTTGGGAAGAGTTAGGGCTTTTTGATAAATTGGAAATTTGACCTCGTTTTGGGGTCGAATTTCAAAACAAATTATATATTCCTGCTTGTGGGTGAATGGGTGATCGCGTTTTGGTCCGAACCTCATGTTTTGACCAAGCATACCTGGGGTTGATTTTTTGATTTTTGAGAAGAATGCTCGAAAACCTATAATTAAGCATTAGAATTGAATTGTTTAGCATTTATTAATGTTATTGAGTCGATTATGTCTAGATACGGTTGATTTGGAGTCAGGTTCAAAGGGAAAAGCGGTGCTTGAGGCTTGATTTTGATCGTGGAAGTTGAGGTAAGTGTTTGGCCTAACCTTAGCTTGAGGGGATAGGTGTTAAGTCTTATTTGCTACGTGTTTATTCCATGTTCAACATATATGTGGGGTGACGATTACCTATACATTGTTGTCAAGCATGCCCGTGAGTCGGGTTTTATGATATATGTAATTTACATCGATATTCACTGTGTTATGAAGTAAATTTCACTTTGGAGATTATTCAATTGAGGGGAATTCTTGGTTGTGAATACTGTTGATTATTTGTTCGGTTGAGGATTATTTTTTTAAGTTACACACTTGAGCGAGATTGGTTATAGTTGTGTCCTTGGACGGGACGGTACTATTTCTGTTGTTGTTCCCTTGCCGGGATATTTTGACTTATGATTTATGTTATAGATTTTTCCTTGCCAAACTGTTGTCTTGATATTGTTTGGGTGAGGAAGAGTGTAAAGCACGAAGGGTGATGTCGTGTATTTATTTATTGCATTGTGAGGATGAGAGTGTAAAAGCACGAAGGGTGATGCCGTGCCATGATATGATATTTAAAAGCACGAAGGATAATGTCGTGCACTTTCTATTTATTTATTGTTTTGGTTAGGATGAGAGTAAATCGCGAAGGGTGATGTCGTACACTTGTTTTGGTGAGGATGAGAGTAAAAGCACGAAGGGTGATGCCGTGCACTTGTTTTGGTGAGGATGAGAGTAAAGCACGGAGGGTGATGCCGTGCACTTGTTTGTTATGTGTGGTTATTTCCTGTTGTTATTTTGATATTTAGACTGTTGCCTTGTTTTGTTATTCAGCAATTGTTTTCCCCTGTTTCCCCATCATGTTTTCTTCGTCTTTTGTACTTAACTGTTTACTTCCTGTCATTATTTATTTGTATATTATTAAACTGCACAGGTGATATTATTTGTCGTGTCCTAGCCTCGTCACTACTTCGCCGAGGTTAGGCTCGGCGCTTACTCAGTACATGGGGTCGGTTGTATTGATACTACACCTGCACATCTTTATGTTGTGTATATCCCAGTATATGACCTTGTGGACACTGATCGAGGAGGCTTCCTTTAGTCCACCAGAGACACTGAGGTAGACCTGCAGGCGTCCGCAAACCTTGGCTTCCCCTTCCCTTCTCCATTTTATTTCTGATTTTAGTACTTCAGAAAACATATGTATTATTTCTTTCAGAATATTTTGTGTAGTATTCTTAGACCGTCTATGAGCTGTGACTCCACTATTTCTGGGTTTTGGTTAGGCTTTGGGGCAACTTTGTAAAGTGTTATAATGAAATATAGTTATTTTATTCTTTGTCCCTTAAAATTTCACTCTTGTTAATCTTTTAAGTTATCTGTTCATGGTTTATAGTTAAGGATTTATGTAACTGAATATTCATGTTGGCTTATCTAGCGGGTTCAACGTTAAACGCCATCACGGTCCCGCCGGTGGGAATTTCGGGTCGTGACAAGTTGGTATCAGAGCACTAGGTTACTTAGGTCTCACAATTCACGGACAAACTTGGTAGAGTCTGAGGGATCGGTACGGAGACGTCTGTACTTATCCCAGAGGCTACACAGATAGGAATAACTTCACATCTATTCTTCTTTATCGTGCGATTTGAATTCTAAATGCTAATGTAATTTCTATTATATTATCTAGCAGATGGAGAGAATGTGTGTTTCCTCATCTACCAATCAATAATCCGATCCTTGAGTTGCAGCTCTTTCGAGGGGCCGAGGACGAGGACGTGCTAGAGGCCGAGGCAGGGGTAGGGCTCCGCCAATAGCAGCAGCCCCAGTAGAGGACCCACATGTAGATTTTTCCGGTGAGGTTCCTGCTCAGACGGTTCCGGTTGGACAAGCTCAGGTCCCAAAGGGGTTCATTTCCACCCCGGTACTTCAGGACACTCTGGTCCACTTAGTGGACCTTATGGAGAGCGTGGCTCAGGCCGGTCTACTTCTTACAGCGCCAGCCGTATCTTAGGCTGGCTCCTGCTACCCACACACCAGAGTAGTTAGCCTCTCAGTTCCAGACTCCGGCAGCTCAGACAACAGGAGTAGCTCAGCCGAGGGAGCAACTATGTCTGCCGATGCTTTATGGAGATTGTATCGGTTCACCAAGTTATTTCCTACTACTTTCACTGGTGCACCATCAGAGGACCCCCAGGATTACTTGGACAACTATTTTGAGGTTCTTCGGAACATGGGGATCGTGGAGACCAAGGGGGTCGATTTTGCTACTTTCCGTCTTTCTGGTCAAGCCAAGACCTGGTGGAGGGATTATTGCTTGACCAGGCCAGCTGGAGCTTCGCCTTTGTCTTGGGCTCAGTTCTCCGAGTTATTATTGGAGAAATTTCTACCAGCTACCCAGAGAGAGGATCTTCATAGGCAGTTTGAGCATCTCCAGCATGGCTCTATAACAGTAAGCCAGTATGAGACCCGGTTTATCACTTTGGCACGACATGTTATCATGATACTCCCCACAGGTCGAGAGAGAGTGAGGAGGTTTATTGAGGGGCTAGCTCAACCGATTAGACTTCAGATGGCCAGAGAGACAGGTACTGATATTTCATTTCAGGAGGCGGCCAATGTGCCCAGGCGGATTGAGATGGTCTTATCATAGGGCAGTGGTCAGGGGTCTAACAAGAGGCCTCGTCATTTTGGTCGATTCAGTGGTGCCTCATCTGGAGGCAGAGATTCTTTTGGCAGAGGTCATCCTCCTAAGCCATTCCAGTCAGCACTTCAGGTATCCCGCAGTGCACCACCAGCTCCTATCAGTGCACCGCCGCTCCAGAGCTTTCAGGGTGGTTATTTTGGTCGACGGGGACAGTTTCAGGGCTAGCAGTCTCAGCAGCAGAGGTTTTCTTACTCTTGTGGTGTTCCAGGACACATTGCTAGGTATTTCCCCCGAGCTTCTAGTGGTTCTTAGTATCAGGGTTCCCGTGCTATGATTCCTGCACTAGGTACACCCCCACCCCCTCCGCCAGCTAGGGGTGGAGGTCGAAGTTCCAGAGGTGGAGGCCAGACACTTAGAGGTGGAAGACAGGCTATGAAGGGTAGAGGTCAGCCCGCAGTAGGTAGACCCAGGGATGTCCAGACTAGTGGGGCTCACCCCCGATGCTATTCTATTCCCGCCAAGCCTGAGGCTGAGGCCTCTAATGCAGTCATTACAGGTATGGTTTCAGTTTACAACAGAGATGCTTCAGTTTTGTTTGATCTGGGGTCTATATTTTCCTACGTGTCTTCATATTTTGCTCTTTATCTGATTATGCCCCGTGATTTCCTGAGTACTCCTGTATATGTATCTACATCGGTGGGTGATTCTATTTTGGTAGATCGAGTTTACCATCATGCATAGTGGTTATTGGTGGTCTGGAGACCCGAGTAGATCTTTTACTTCTTGATATGGTTAATTTCGATGTCATTTTGGGGATGGATTAGTCATCTTCCTATCATGCTATTCTGGACTGTCATGCCAAGACTGTGACCTTGGCCTTACAGGGAGTACCTTGATTGGAGTGGAGGGGGACTCCTAGCCATTCCTCTGGCAGAGTTATCTCATATATGAAGGCTCGGCGCATGGTCGAAAAGGGTTGTTTGGCCTATTTGGCCTATGTTCGTGATTATAATGCCGAGGTTCTTTCTATGGAGTCTGTGCCCATTGTTCGTGAGTTTCCAGAGGTATTCCCTACTGACCTGCCGGGTATGCCACCCGACAGGGATATTGACTTTTGCATTGAGTTGGCTCCGGGCACTCAGCCCATTTCTACCCCGCCATATCGTATGGCCCCGCCAGAGCTGAAGGAGTTAAAGGATCAGTTATAGGACTTGCTTAGTAAAGGCTTTATTAGTCCTAGTGTTTTTCCTTGGGGTGCGCCAATGTTGTTTGTTAAGAAGAAGGATGGCACAATGACAATTTGTATTGACTACTGGCAATCGAACAAGGTTACTATCAAGAATAAGTATCCTTTACCGAGGATTGATGATTTATTCGACCGGCTTCAGGGTGTCACGGTGTTTTTCAAGATTGATTAATATCTGGTTACCATCAGTTGAGGATTAGGGCATCCGATGTCCCTAAGACAATATTTCACACTCGGTATAGGCATTATGAGTTCTTGGTGATGTCATTTGGGTTGACAAATGCCCCAACTGCTTTTATGGATTTGATGAACCGAGTGTTCATGCCCTATTTGGATTCATTTGTGATTGTCTTTATCGATGATATTTTGATTTACTCCCGCAGCTGAGAGGAGCATGAGCAACACCTTCGAGTCATCCTCCAGACTCTGAAGGACAGTTAGTTGTATGCCAAAGTTTCCAAGTGTGAGTTCTGGTTGAGTTCTATTGCATTTCTGGGCCATATTATGTCGGCATAGGGTAATTCAGGTGGAACCCAAGAAGATTTTATCAGTCAGAGATTTGCCTAGAACCACCTCAGCTACAGAGATTCGGAGTTTCTTGGGTTTAGCTGGTTATTATCGTCGGTTTGTGGAGGGTTTTTCACCTATTGCAGTCCCGATGACCAGGTTGACTCAGAAGGGTGCCTAGTTTAGGTTGTCAGATGAGTGTGAGGCAAGCTTTCAGAAGCTTAAGACAGCCTTGACCACGACACCGGTGTTAGTTTTGCCCATAGGTTCAGGGACATATACCGTGTATTGTGATGCTTCACGAGTTGGAATTGGTGCAGTGTTGTTGCAGGATGGCAAGGTTATAACGTATGCTTCATGTCAGTTGAAGGTTCATGAGAAGAACTATCCAGTTCATGATTTAGAGTTAGCAACCATTGTCCATGCACTGAAGATTTGGAGGCATTATCTGTATGGTGTGTCATGTGAGGTGTTCACGGATCATAAGATTTTACAGTATTTTTTCAAGAAGAAAGAGTTGAATATGAGGCAGAGAAGATGGTTGGAGCTATTAAAAGACTATGACATTACCATTCTATATCATCCGGTAAAGGTCAATGTGGTGGCCGATGCCTTGAGCTGGAAGTCACCCAGTATGGGTAGTCTTGCTTATATACCGGTCGAGGAGCGGCCGCTTGCTTTAGATATTCAGTCTTTAGCGAATCGGTTCATGAGATTGGATGTTTCTGAGATTGGTAGTGTTTTGGCTTATACCGTGGCCTGTTCTTCATTGTTTGATCGTATTTGGGACCGACAGTATGATGATCATCATTTATGTGTCCTTAGAGATACGGTTCGGCACAGAGGTGCCAAACATGTTACAGTTGATGACGATGGAGTTTTGAGGATGCAGGGTCGTATTTGTGTACCTGATGTTGATGGACTTCGTGAGTTGATATTGCAGGAAGCCCATAGCTCCAGGTATTCCATTCATCTGGGCGCCACAAAGATCTACAAGGATTTGCGGCAGCATTATTGGTGGCGGAGGATGAAGAAGGATATTGTGGCATATGTAGCTCGGTGCTTGAACTGTCAGCAGTTAAGTACGAGCACCAGAGACTCGGTGGTTTGGTGCAGCGGATTGAGATTCCCGAGTTGAAGTTGGAGCGTATCACCATGGATTTTGTAGTTGGACTCCCACGAAATCAGAGGATGTTTGATGCGGTGTGGGTCATTGTGGATAGGCTGACCAAGTCTGCACATTTCATTCCTGTGTCGGTTTCGTATTCTTCGGAGAGATTGGCAAAGATTTATGTCAGGGAGATTGTTCTCCTACATGGTGTGCCCGTGTCCATTATTTCTGATCGAGGTACTTAGTTTACCTTCAATTTATGGAGAGTATTTCAGCGTGAGTTGGGCATACGGGTTGAGGTGAGCACAACGTTTCATCCTCAGACGGACGGACAGTCCGAGTGTACCATTCAAATCTTGGAGGATATGTTGCAAGCATGTGTCATTGACTTTGGAGGTTCATGGGACCAGGTTTTTCCTTTAGCTAAGTTTGCCTACAACAACAGCTATCAATCGAGCATTCAGATGGCTCCTTATGAGGCGTTGTATGGTAGGCGGTGTCGGTCGCCAGTTGGGTGGTTCGAGTCGGGGGAGGCTAGGTTGTTGGGTTCAGAGTTAGTACAGGATTCCTTGGACAAGGTAAATATCATCCAGGATAGACTTCGTACAGATCAGTCCAGGCAGAAGAGTTATGCAGATCGCAGGGTTCGTGATTTGGCATTCATGGTTGGAGACCGGGTATTGCTTCAGGTGTCGCCCATGAAGGACGTGATGAGATTCGGAAAGAATGGCAAGTTGAGCCCTAGCTATATTGGTCCCTTTGAGATTCTTGAGATGGTAGGAGAGGTGGCCTACAGACTTGCTTTGCCACCGAGTTTATCAGTTGTGCATCCGGTGTTTAATGTATGTATGCTTCGGAAGTATATTGCCGATCAATCTTATGTGCTAGACTTCAGCAGTGTCTAGTTGGACAAGGATTTGACTTATGAGGAGGAGTCGGTAACCATATTAGCCCGACAGGTTCGTCAGTTGAGATCGAAGAGTTATCCTTCAGTCCGTGTTCAATGGAGAGGTTAGCCTGTCAAGGCAGCTACCTGGGAGTCCGAGTCCAATATGCGGAGCCGATATCCCCATCTTTTCCCAGATTCAGGTACCTTTCTATGTTCGTTCGAGGACCAACGTTTGTTTTAGAGGTGGAGATTGTGATGACCCAAAAGGCCATCCCGTGTTTTTTTTAATTAATTCTGTGTTACGAGGTCGTGATGACCCCCTTCTATCTCACATCGATTTGCGTGCGCAGCCCGGGTGTGTAGCCGGGAAGCCGTTGTGTGAAAAACTGATAAAAATGATAATTTTGTGCTAAAATTTGCATTAAGTTGACTTTGCTCAACATTTTTGGTAAACGGACCCATGATTTGACGGTCCCGGAGTGTCCGTAAGAAAATATGGGACTTGGGCGTATGCCCGGAATCAAATTCCGAGATCCCAAGTCCGAGAAATGAATTTTTGAAAGAAATTATTTTTTGAAAAATATAAAGGATTTTGAAAGAGTAATTACATTTGAAATCAGTGGTATCGCGCCCGTATTTTTGTTCTGAAGCCCGGTACAGGTTCAATATTATATTTTTTTCATGTATGTAAAGTTTGGTAAGAAACGGGATTCATTTGACGTGATTCGGACCATAAATGCAAATTTTGATGTTTTAGAAGTTTTGAGAAATTTCATTGATTTTGGGGTTTAATTCGATGTTTATCATATTATTGTGGCGATTTGATCGCACGAATAAGTTCGTAGGATATTTTGAGGTTGTGTGCATATTTGATTTGGAGCTCCGAGGGCTCATGTGAGTTTCGGGTAGGCGTCGGGGTGTAAAACTTAGCAAAAATCTGGTGTCTGGTGCAATACCCTTCGCGACGCATGGTAACCCACGCGAACGCGAAGGGTAAATGGGGAGGCCTGGGGTTTTACTCTACGCGAACGCCTAGAGGGAGACGCGAACGCGGAGCACTGGACAGTGTCTCTACGCGAACGCGTCCCCAGGAGTGCGAACGCATAGAGTTAGGCTTGGGCTGGGGGCTGGGTGGTCATAATGCTACGCGAACGCGGCCCATAGCACACGAACGCGTAGGATTGGAAGGCTTGAACTCCGCGAACACGGCCAGGGGCTCGCGAACGCGAAGGCTAATTTCTGCCCAATTATATTTTAGTCCCAAAAACAGAGTCATTACGAGACTCAACCCATTTTTCACAACTTCTTCTTCTCCACACCTCTTTAGGCGATTCTTGCGGGAATTCTTCACCATAACCTCATAGGTAAGTAATCTTTGACTCATTCTCTTCCATTTTTATCAACACCCACTAGATTTCTAGGCCTAAAGCATGAGGTTAAGGGTAGAAAATTAGGGGTTTGGGAAGAGTTAGGGTTTTTTGATTAATTGGGAATTTTACCTCGTTTTGTGGTCGGATTTCAAAACAAATTATATATTCGGGCTCGTGGGTGAATGGGTGATCGCGTTTTGGTCCGAACCTCGTGTTTTAACCAAGCGGGCCCGGGTTCGATTTTTGGATTTTTTGGAAGAATGCTAGAAAACCTATAATTAAGCATTACAATTGAATTGTTTAGCATTTATTAAGGTTATTGAGTCGATTATGTCTAGATACGGTTGATATGGAATCGGGTTCAAAAGGAAAAGCGGTGCTTGAGGCTTGATTTTGATCGTGGAAGTCGAGGTAAGTGTTTGGCCTAACCTTAGCTTGAGGGAATAGGTGTTGAGTCTTATTTGCTACGTGTTTATTCCATGTTCAACGTATATGTGAGGTGACGAGTACCTATATGTTGTTTTCAAACATACCCGTGAGTCCGATTTTTATGATATATGTGATTTACATCGATATTCACTGAGTTATGAAATAAATTTCACTTTGGAGGTTATTCAATTGAGGGGAATTCTTGGTTGTGAATACTGTTGATTATTTTTTCGGTTGAGGATTATTTTGTTAAGTTACACACTTGAGCGAGATTGGTTATAGTTGTGTCCCTTGCCGGGGCGGTACTATTTCTGTTGTTGTTCCCTTGCCGAGATGTTGTGACTTATGATTTATGTTGTTGATTTTTCCTTGCCAAACTGTTGTCTTGATATTGTTTGGGTGAGGAAGAGTGTAAAGCACGAAGGGTGATGCCGTGTATTTATTTATTGCATTGTGAGGATAAGAGAGTAAAAGCACGAAGGGCACGAAGGATAATGTCGTGCCGTTTCTATTTATTTATTGTTTTGGTGAGAATGAGAGTAAAAGCACGAAAGGGTGATGCTGTGAACTTGTTTTGGTGAGGATGTGAGTAAAAGCACAAAGGGTGATGTCGTGCACTTGTTTTGGTGAGGATGAAAGTAAAGCACGAAGGGTGATGTTGTGATGACCCAAAAGGTCATCTTACATAACTTAAGCTGTATTTGTGTTCCGAGGCTCCGAGAGCCTCCGTTAGTCTCACCTCGATATGCGTGCGTAGCCCGGGTGTGTAGCCGGGAAGCTATAATGCGAAAATTTGATGAAAATGAGTTTTTGATAATTAATAAATGAACATAGTTGACTTTGGTCAACATTTTTGGTAAATGGACCTGGAACCGTGATTCGACGGTCCCGGAGGGTCCGTAGGAAAATATGGGACCTGGGCATATGCTCGGAATCGAATTCCGAGGTCCCAAGCCCAAGAAATGAATTTTTAAAGAAAATTGTTTTCTGAAAATAATAAAGGATTTTGATAATGAATAATTATGTGAAAACCATGTTGTCGGGCCCGTATTATGGTTCCGGAGCCCGGAACAGGTTTATTATATGTTATGTGACTTATCTGTGAAATTTGGTGTAAAACGGACTTGAAATGAGTGGTTTCGGATAAAAAATGAGACTTTGAGGTTTTAAAGAACTAGAAATGTGGCTTGGAAAGTAGTGTTATGTTCCCGAGGTCCGAATGAGATTCCGAGACCGGAAATAGTTCCATGGTGTTAATTATAACTTGTCTGCAAAGTTTGAAGTCGTTTCGAGCAGTTTAGGCTGGTTCGGCGTATTGAAGTGAATTCTAGAATTTTAAAGTTCTTAAGTTTGATTAATTGGATCTTGAGGTTTGATTCATGGCTTTTGATGATATTTTTATGATTTAAAAGCTTGAATGAGTCAGTAGGATGTATTGGGAGTCGTGTGTGTTTTTGGTTTTGAGCCTCGAGGGCTCGGGTGAGTTTCGGGTAGCTAACGGGGTGTAAAACGTTAGAAAATCTGGTGTTTCTGGTGTCCGGTGTTTTCTTCTCCGCAATCGCAGCCCTTCCTCCGCAATCGCAGAGGTTTGTCCAGGTCCTTTCCGCGATCGCATTCCTTCGACCCGTGATCGCATTGTGTGACGTCCTAGTGTTCCGCGATCCCAAACCTCTACCTGTGATCGCATAGGGTCAGCTAAGCTATGCTCCACGATCGCGACTCCTCTTCTGCGATCGCAGTGAGTTAGGACTAGACTCTCCGTGATCGCAGCCCTCTTCTTGCGATCGCGATGAATAAAATCGCCCAGTTCACCATCTTCTTGGGATTATCACTTTTTCACCATCTTCTTCCTCTCCAAGACCCCATAGGCGATCCTCAAGCGAGTTTTCTTCCATAG